>PVKS010036946.1:0-18978 GCA_004027875.1 Aplodontia rufa
AAAAAAAAAAAAAAAGGACAGAGAGAGTAGACTCTTCTTAAGGGAAGAAGAGAGCCCAGAGGACCTGTCCCCTAACATGGTTTCAGTCCTTGTCCTGTCCAGAGGATCCTTTCCCTTTTTCTATTTTCTCTAGGCCCCTTTCTAGGTAGGGCTCATAGATTTTTAACATTTTTGCTTCCTACATCTTTTTTTCCTTTATGGTAATGAATCCTTTTACTTTCTCCTTTCCCACAAAACATATTCTTGCTCTTTTCAACATTGTATCATAAATGATGATGTCCGCACACCACCTGCCTTTTGAGATGTTTCTACCCTGCAGAAAATGTCCATCATAACTTGATTTGAGGAATCAAACTTGAGTCAAGAGGCAAATTTTTACGACAAAGAGTGTTTAGCTCTCCAAGAAAATATATCACGTCCAAAATTTGAAAAATCTACAGTTTAGGAGGAAAATGGCTGGTCATAGTTGAGATGGAAGTGTATGGCTATATAAGTTTTTCAAATGTACCATTCATATAAAATATAATTGCTAATTTTACTTATTTCCTGTCATATGTATTTCAGGCAATAATATTAAAGAAAAATCAAATTCAAAAATTGGGAGTATGTGAGCTCAACTTTTGGGTAAGATTCAGTTTTTAACACAGTTTCCTTAAACTCAACTTTTTTCTATAAACACTGTAGGCAATATACTTAAAATCTTCAATGACTTGTATCTAATCAATCTTACAAATAACTACTATCAGAGATAAAGAATAACCCTTAGATGGCATTCATTCTTTTTGGGTCTTTGATATACTCTTATTAAAAGGTTAAACCTGCCATGTTGGAGAACTGTTTGTTTGCATATTGTATATTGAAAAAGTGAAACTAGAAAAATTATAGTAAGATGAGATCAATTTCTCCACAGAATTCAAAAGAACAAAGTGGAATGAGTTACCCATTTCTGCTTTCTGGAGGCATTTTCTTGTCCCTTTTGGTGAAAATATAGAAAGATTTGTTTACTAAGTTGTTGGATGACATGAAACTTCTAATATATGATATTTTTCACTTCAGAAAAATTATGTAATTTCATAACTAAAAAGAAGGTGAAACATTTAATTACAAACTATTGAAGAAATAGCAATAAATAGAATAATGCCCATGGACATTTAAGGAATTCTGAAGTAACTACACTTAAAGGAAAATTCGACTTAAACTACATTTTTTACTACATTTTCAGCAGTAAACTGGGAAGAATAAGAATTAACTAAACTATAAACTCAAGAATAACAAAGAAACAGAAGTCTGAGTATAGAAAAGTTGACAACGAACAGAAAGCATGCTTTACATATTAGGAAGAGAAAATGCATAGTAGTTGAGTAAAGCTAACAAAAATGTGATGGTATTTGCATGGTGAAACTTACGTTTAAATATTTTTTTTTTTTAAGAGAGAGGGACAGTGAGAGAAAAAGAGAAAAATCAGTTTTTTCGTTTTTCATGTGGCCTTTGTTGCTCAGACACTTCATTTTGTACATGGTGCTGGGGTTTGAACCTGCATTCTCGTACATGCCAGGCAAGCACTATAACTGCTTAGCCACCACACCAGCACCTACATTCTTTTTTTTTTTTTAGGATAATTGCGGGACCTAGTCACGTGGATTTGAGGGAGATCGAGGTTTTTGGCTTTAGATTCTGGGAGTTTTTTTTTTTTTTTTTTTTTTAAGAGAGAGGGACAGTGAGAGAGACAGAGAAAGAGAGAAACAACTTTATTTAGTTTTTCACATGGCCTTAGTTGCTCCAACACTCAGTTGTGTACGTGGTGCTGGGGTTTGAACCCGGGTCCTCGTGCTTGCCAGGCAAGCGCCGAAACCGCTGAGCCACCGCTCCAGCCCCAGCAGCACCTACATTCTTAAGACATAAAAATATCTCAGTAAATAGAAAAATAAAATAAACCATGTTTATGCATAGGTAAACTCCATATAATGTCAGTTCTCCCCAGCTGATGTTTAGATTCCAAGAATCCCAATAAGATTGACTTGCAAGTCACTTTTTTTTTTAAGAGAGAGAGAGAAAGAGAAAATCAATTTTATTTATTTTTCCATATGGCCTTTGTTTCCTTGACCGTTAGTTGTGTATGTTGTGCTGGGGTTCAAACCCGAGTCCTCGCACTTGTTGGGCAACTACTCCAACTGCCGAGTCACTGCTCCAGCCCTGCAAGTCAGTTTTTAATGAATGATTCTGTAATAGTTTATTATTTATATAAGGAAAATTCACATTATGCACAAATACTATTGTGCCATCGTAAATGGTTTCAAGGTGATATTTTGTCCCTTTGACTTGCCTTCATAATTCTTTGGGTGCTTGCTTTCATTCTGAATCAACAAGATGCTTCAGGCTCATCTTATATTTTTCTAGCCCCAATCCAAGAATCAGCCTTGAGTCCTTTTAGTGGAGAATGGTATTTAGAAATCAAGACCAGAATGGTAGGTTTTCTTAATGTTACTATTATGTTCTTGCTTCTAGGCCCTTTGGATATGTGTACATGCATGTACATGCATGCATGCATTTGTGTATATGTGTCTGAAATCATGATTTCACAACTGTACCTCCATTTCCAGTCCAGCACTGTAAACAGGCAGATTAGCTAGGGACCACAGGACTCAAAAACACAAGTATGTCATCTCTTGAAACTCAATCCAGTGGCAGAAAGGCAGCTTGGCCCCAACATCTCTTGGACCTTCACCCAGTAGTAGTCATCTGCTTTGGTAGTTGTTTTCCTCTACCAGGACAGTAGCAGAGATTGAGCACTGAAGGACAGAGCTAGAGGAAAGGACTCACAGAGTAGAGCCAGGGAAATGCTCTGCATCCCAGGGGTCTGGAATCTACTATCCCTCCTACCCAGTGTCAGTGGGCTGTCCATGCAGTGATGCTAGCAGGAATTGAATAGGAGCTGTATTGACACTTTACAAGTCATGAAAGAGCTCTACCAACCACAAACCTGGTATCTCCCATTCTCCATCTAATAGTAAGACTATAGGGTAAGTGCATTCTTCTCTATGGGCAACAAAGCAGAAATGAAGACATTGTCAGATTAAGGAAAATAGAAATTGTTATTTTTAAGAGAAGGTCATTTAAATGGTCAATTAAAATTCTTGAAACAGAAAGGAAATGATAAGAGAGGGGAACTTAGAAGATTAGTAAGAAATAACAACATATATATTCATAAATATAATAAGACTTCCATTCATGAATATTTCCTGTCATGCTTTCTTTTGGTTAATCTAGAATTTTTAGACAAAGATTTAGTTAATTTATTTTCACTCTTTCATTTTTATGGGTATGTTTTTTTAAAAGAGAGAAGGACAGTGAGAGAGAGAGAGAGAGAGAATCAATTTTTATTGAGTTTTTTAGGTGGCTTTTAGATGGCTTTCATTGCTTTGACACTTAGTTGTGTACGTGGGTGCTGGGGTTTGAACCCATATAGTTGAGCATGCTGGGCTATTGCCATAACTGCTGAGCCACCGCTCCAGCCCCCTTGTTATAAGTTTTTGATACCATGACTTTTCTTCTGGTCATTGCTTTAAATGTCTCCCTGAGTGTACATCATTTGCCTGGTACTCTTGCTACCCTTCTGTTTTTCCCTTTCTGAGTCACTTTAAGGATGTTTGTTCATTATAGCTTGAGTTGTCTTACATTTGATAATTTTTGTTATAAATTTTCTCTTTGCTTCTGTATATGAGTCTCTTTCATTTTAAACTTTCTTACTAGGAAGGTTAATATTTCATCCATAATTATTGCATACTTCAGAATATTTTTCTTTAAATTTTGTACTTGAATTATAGATTATTGGATATGAAGTCCTTGGTTCACAAACTTCCTTGACTTTTTTGAAATGCTGCTGTACTGTTGCTTTGATTTCTATGTTTCAGATTGTGTGTATACATGTGTGGTACTTTAGAGTTGAATCCAGAGGTATGCTACCCCTGAGCTACATCCTCACATATTTTTATTTATTTTTTAAATTATGCAATATTTTTATTTTTTAAATTTAGGCATTGACTTGTACAATCATAAATGCATATAAAGTAATAATATGATATGTATTTGATTATAAACCATAGTTACTCCCACATCACCCACACCCCAGTCCCTTGATTCTTCTATATTATGCCCCTAACAAATATAATTGAATATTATATGTATGTAAATAAGATTGCAAATTTTCCAGAATTAAATGATTGCATGCACAATATATGACTTCTTGGGGTAGGAGTAAAGAATATGCTTCATTGTTGATTGTCTTCCTAGATCCCTCCCTATCTTCCTTCCCATTCCATCCCCACTCTCCCCCTTCATGTCTATGTCTCCCCTAGATTGTGTGTTGCTCTGCCCTTGATGGGTCCAATACATGAGTTTAACTACCTTTCACCAAAGCCTGGGTTTATCTCCACCCTTCACAAATGAAAATATTCAACCCTTGACTCTCTCAGTTTGGCTAACTTCACTCAACATGAATTTTTCCATTGCCATCCATTTACCTTCAAAGGCCACATATTGTTTCTAATAGCTGAGTAGAACTCCAGTGTGTGTGTGTATCAGAGCTTTTGGGTCCATTCATCCAGTAAGGGGCATGTGGGATAATTCCATAATTTAGCTGTTATAAATTGAGCTGCTATTGAACATTGATTTTGTTGTGTCGCTGTAATGTGCTGATTCTGACACCTCTGGGAAAATACCAAGGAGAGGGGTAGCTGAGCCATATGGTGGATCCATCCCTAATTTTTTGAGTAATCTGTACACTGCTTTCTAGAGCAATTGTACCAATCTGCAGTTCCACCAACACTCTGCTAGTGTTCCTATCTCCCCACAACCCCTTTAGCATCTGTTACTGTTTGTATTCTTCATCTTTGCCAGTCTGACTGGAGTGAAGTGAAATCTTAAAGTAGTTTTGATTTGCATTTCTCTGATTAGTAGTGATTTAGAACACTTTCTCCTGTATTCATTCTTTCTTGCTTAGTAATGTTTTGGCTATTCTGGGTTTCTTGTTGTTCCAAATGAAGTTGAGAATTGAGCTTTCAATATCTATAAAATATTGAAATTGGTATCTTCATGGGAATTGCATTGAATTTGTATAGTGTTTTTGGCAGAATGGCCATTTTAATTATCTTAATTCTGACCAACCAAGAGCATGGAACATTTTTCCACCTTCTCAGGTCTTCTTCATTTTCTGTCTTCAGTGTTTGATAATTTTCATTGTAGACGTTTTTTTAATGTCCTTTGTAAGATTAATTCCCAAGTATTTAATTCTTTTTGAGGATATTATAAATGGAATTGATTTCCTGATTTCTTATTCTGCCCTATTATAGTTAGTGTATAGGAATGCTATTGATTTATGGGTGTTGACCTTGTAGCCTGCCACTTTGCTAAATCTGTATATAAGCTCAAGCAGTTTTCTGGTGGAGTTCTTTTGGATATAGGATCATGTTGTCAACAAGAAGGGATAGTTTAACTTCATCTCTTCCTATCCTTATCCTGTTGTTTACTTCTCTTGCCTGATGGCTCCAGGCTCAGATTTCAAGGACTATATTCAATAAAAGTGGCGAGAGTGAGCAGCCTTGTCATGTTCCCAAGTTTAATGGAAATGCTTTCAGCTTTTCTCTGTTTAATATCATACTAGTTGAGGGTTTGGCATATATGTTCTTTACAAAGTTAAGATAAGACCCTTTGATTCCTATCTTCTCTAGAGTTTTGAGCATAAATGGGTGCTGGATTTTATCAAAGGCTTTTCTGCATCATTTGAGATGATCATATGATTTTTGTCCTTAATTCTAAGTGATGAATCATTTATTGATTTGCATATGTTGAACCAGCCTTGCATCCCTGGGATGAAGCCCACTTGGTCGTAATGAATTATCTTCTTCTTGTGTTTTTGAATGTGGTTTGCTAGAACTTTATTAAGGATTTTTACAACTATGTTCATCAGTGATATTGGCCTATAATTTTTCTTTTTTGATGTATCTGTTGGGCTTTGGCATCAGAGTTATTGTGGTCTCATGAATAGTGTTTGGGAGAGTTCCCTTCTTTTCAATTTCTTGGAATAGCTTAATAAGGAGAAATGTTAGCTCCTCCTCATAGGTGTGGTAAAACTTAGCAGGGAATACATCTGGTCCTGGGCTTTTCTTCTTTGGAAGGCTTTTAACTGCTATATGGATTTCAGTGCCTGTTATATGGCTACTTAGGATTTCAGTATCATCCTGTGTCAATTTGGGCATTTTGTATGTGTCTAGAAATTTGTCCATGTTTTCCAGATTATCTAATTTAGAGTATACTTTTTCAAAATAGGTTCTGATAATCAGTTTGGTTTCCATGAGGTCAATGGTGATCACTGAGTTTTCGTTAGAGATTTTGTTGATTTGATTTGATTCTCTCTCTTTTTTTTTTAGTGACATTAGCTAGGGAGGGGTATTATCAATTTTATTTATTTTTTCAAAGAACCAGCTCTTTCTTTCATCAATTCTTTTTATTTCTTTTTGTTCTCAATTTCATTGATTTCAATTCTGATCTTCATTATTTCCTGTCTTCTGCCATCTTTGGGCTTAGATTGTTCTTTTGTAGGGATTTGAGGTGGCACATAAGATTATTTTTTTGAGATCTCTCCTGGTTTTCAATGTAGGCACTCAGCATGATAAATAATCCCTGTAAGGATATGTTCATGCTCTCCCAGAGGTTTCAATATGTTCTGTCTTCATTCTCATTCTCTTCTAAGAATTTCTTGATTTCTGCTGTCACATCTTCTTGGATCCATAATTCATTCAGTAGGGAATTATTCAATCTCCATGTATATGTGTGTTTTCTGTTATGATTTTTGCTGTTATTTGCTAGGGTCATGGCACCATGGTCTGATAGTATAGATGGAATAATATCTACTTTTTTATATTTGTTGAGATTTCCATTGTGAACTAGAACATGTTCTGTTTTGGAGAAGGAACTATGTGCTGCTGCGAAGAAGGTATACTCAGCCAGTTTGGTGTGGTATATTCTGTAGATATCTGTTAAGTCCATTTGATTTATGGAGTTTTTTAGACTGAAAATCTCTATATTGTTTTTTTGCTTTGATGTTCTGTGTATTGATGATAGAGGGATATTAAAGTGTCCCCGTATTATCATGTTGAAGTCTAAAAGTAGTTTTATGTCATGGAGTAATTTTTTCACATATTTGGGAGCATTTGTGTTGAAGAGTATGTATTTCCTATTGTTATATCTTCCTGTTGTATTTTTCCTTTACTAGGAGATAGTGGCCTTCTTTATCTCTTCTGATTAAATTTTCATTGAAGTCTCCTTTGTCAGATTTAAGTATTGCAACACCAGCTTGCTTTCTTACACCATATGCATGGTAGATCTTTTTTCTTCCTTTCATCTTCAATCTGTGGATATCATTGGCTATAAAGTGGGTCTCTTGTAAGCAGCATATTGTTGAATTTTTTTATCCATTCTGCTAATCTGTGTCTTTTAATTTGTGCATTGAGACCATTCACATTCAGTGTTAGGATAGTTATGTGGTGATGTTTCACAGTCATCATGATTTATTAGTGAGTTCTGTGCTTTCTTGGTTGTGTTTTGTTAGCGTGCACTTTTTGTTGAGTTCCCGCTGTGGGTTTTAAGGAGTATTTGCTTGTTCTTCTATCTGGAGTTTATCTTTGAGGATTTTTTCTTTTTTAGAAAGAGGGGACAGAGTGAGAGATAGAGTGAGAGAGAGAGAGAGAGAAGCAATAATTTTTGTGTAGTTTTTCATGTGACCTTCATTCCCCAGACACTTCATTGTGTACATGGTGCTGGGATTCAAACTCATGTACTCCCACATGCCAGGTAAGCACTGTAACCACCAAACCACCGCACCACCACTCTAGCCCTGAGGATTCTTCTTAATGCTGGTTTTCTGTTCATGAATGCTGAAAGTTTGATCTTATCATGAAATGCTCTTATTTCCCCATCACATTTGAAGATAAGTTTTGCTAGGTATAGTAGTCCCAGTTGCTTGTTGTAGTCATTCAGACATTGAAAGATCTCCTTCCAGGATCTTCTTGCTTCTAGAATCTGACCTGAAAAGTCAAATGTGATCCTTATTGGATTGCCTCTGAATGTGATTTGGTGTTTTAATTATTCTTTGATTTCCCTGTTATACATTTTGAATATGATGTGTTTCAGTGAGCTTCTCATTTGATTAGGCCTATTGGGGGTCCTTTATGGTTCCTGTTTGAGTATTTTTGACTTTCTTTGATATGGAAAATTTTTTCTTTTAACTATTTCATTGAGAATGTTCTTTCTACATTTCATTTGTGTTTCCATTTCTTCCTGTATCTAAATTACTCTTAGATTGTTTCTTCTGATTTCATCCCAGATATTTTGAAAATTCTGCTCATATTCTGAGTATTTTTTCATCTGTGCGCTCAGGCTTACTCAGCCTATCTTCATTGTTGGATGTTCTTTTTTCCAAAGCTGAGGTTCTGTTTTCTATAGCGGTTAATTTATTATTAAATTCTTCCATCATTGTTCTGACATGTTTGACTGAAGATTTTAGCTCTGTTACTTCCTTTTTCAGTTGTCTATTTCTTTGATAATAGAATTTTTCATTTCTTGAGTTTTTTTACTTAGTTCCTCCATTAATTCTTCTTTTGGTTCATTGTTCCTTTTAGTAATCAGATCATTGATTATTATTTCCAGGTTTTCATCTCAGTTCCTGTCTGTGTGTTCCTTGTTTGGGGTGTTGTGGGCTTGAGGTGAATTTTTCTGTTTTGATTTTGATTTTCAGTGATCTTCTTCCAAATCTTTGAATACAGTTTCCCCTGGGTGAAGGTAGGCAGGTCTGGAGGTATTTCTTCTTTGCAGATCAAAGGGTCAGGTCATACACTACCCCTCTGATGACACCTTTCTTACAGAAAGCTGCTTCAGTGTAGAGCTTCTTTGGGGTGTACCTTATGGTTCTAGGACCCAGATCATGGTTCGAAATCTGTTCAGGGTGCATTGCAGCCTGCTGGATTGTAGATGCACAGCAACCAGGGTGATTTGCTTGTCTGGGGCTCTCATGTTCAGCCTGACTGTATGCAGCAACAGGACCTGGTATCTTTGGCAGTTGTTATGGGCCCAGTGTATCTGGACCTTGCAAGAATGGGCTGTATCTGGGTAGCTATGTGTGCAGCAACTGAGTGGTTTCAGACTTGGGGGTTCCTGGCCTGAAGGCCTCAGTTCTGAGGCCCAAGTCCATAGCACAGGGGCTGCTTGGGTTGGCTCCAGCAGGGTTTCTGGGCTGGTGTGCTCTATGTGGCTGCAGGCCCCAGAGCTGAAGCCTCTGACTGGGCACAGATGTTGCTGAGGTCAGCTCTAGTGGAGTTCCTGGGCTGGTGTCCATTTTTATTTTTTGAGACAGGGTCTTGTTAATATGCTGAAGCTGACTTGGGCTCCTCTTTCCTCAGCCTCCGGGTACCTATGATTATAGTCTTACACCCTCTGTGCCTGGCTGTGTGTTTCATTTAATCAGTCTGATGCTAGACAAATCTCTTGCCAGGAGGTTCAAAGGAGGTTTTTTAAATTTTAAAATATGTTTAATATGTCTTGAGTTAATTTACTGTACAGGTTCAGCTTTTCTAGTACCCAATGGGTCTTTTTCAGTAGATTCAGATTGTATTTTATTTGTGGAAATTTTTTTTGGATTATAATTTTAAATACCAGCTCTCTGATGCATTGCTTTGTGTCTCATCTTCAATTACTTTGTAAGTATGTCCCTATCTTCTAGTTCTGCAACTTCATTTGATCTTTTTTACTCTTTTCTGATATCATTTTCATTCTTTGTGTTGTTTTATTGCCTAAAAATGTCCTTATTAGATTTTGTTTGAGTCTTTTAGTCATTATTAAAAATACTTTTCATTTTATGATATTATTCTTTCTTCCATTCCTTTTCTGTGTTTAATAAACTTTGTTCTTCTCCTTTCTGTTCCTAGTTTTTTAATTTATTTAAGCTTTTTAAAAATATTTATACCTTTTGAATATCTACCCAATTATCTGAAGATATGTAATTCAGCTCTTATTTCTAAACAGTGTTGTTTTTTTTTTTTTCTGTGTTGTGAGCTTTTTGTTGTTTGGTGGTGTGGATTTTATCAGCTAAAATATTTGACTCTCATTTTTGTTGTCTTCTTATAGAACTTTACATAGATACATAGGTGTCTTTTGTGTAATTATTTTATAGACAGGGTTGGTGTTTTCTAGTCCAAATGCAACTATTTCTATCAATATAGTTATTTTTTTTCAGGAAATATACTTTTTTCTTTCTTTTCCTCTCTCTCCCCCTTCCTTCATTCCTCTCTCCCTCTCCATCTCCCTCTCCCTCTGTATCTTCCCCCTTTCCCTCCCCTTCATGATGGCAACAGTGGCTAATTATATTTTTTGTTTTTTATTTTTTGGTTCTTTTTGTTCTGCTGGATACTAAATCTTTCCTCTTTTTTTTCTCCATGTGTCTTCCAAACAGTTCCTCCTTGTGTGTCCTGCTTTTTGTCCTGAAGGAATGCTTTTCTGAGATCTAAACCATTGGCCCTGCTCTTGGGTGCATCCTCAGTCTACCAGAGCTTTTCTCTTTCCCAAGGTGCTTGAGTTCAGCTTTGGGCCCTCACTTCCCTCTTTGCTTTTCTTTGGATCTTTATGGGTATTCCCTCATTCAGGAACTTGAAGTATAGCTCTGCTGTATTTGTTGTTTCCTTTTCCACTTATAGATAGTTTAAAGTTTGTATTATTTTTTTTCTGTATTTGTAGTTGTATTGTTCTATTTTTTAGCTGGTATATGCAGAGATTTAGATTTAGACTTCTATAATTTCATCAGCCATTAAAATAGTCATTTTACATCAGGCTAGAGAAAAAAAAACACAAAAAAAGGACAATACTCAGAAGACTTTTTGTGTCTTTTAGTGCATATTTCTCTTCTGCAAATGTAAACTTCAATTTTTAAATAAGATCCTTTAGTGCTTTGAAAAATGGATTTTCAGCTGAGTAATAAATATATATATTCCCTGTCTTAACAAAGCTTGAAAAAAATAGCATGCAATTTCCTTTAGATTTAGAATATGTAGTGCTCTATTATATATTTTATTGCAATGCCATTAATTTCTATTCTTTGCTGTTAAAAAATTTTTTTTAAAGAGAGAGGGACAGTGAGAGAGACAGAGAAAGAAACAATTTTATTTAGTTTTTCACATGGCCTTAGTTGCTCCAACACTCAGTTGTGTACGTAGTGCTGGGGTTTGAACCTGGGTCCTCGTGCTTGCCAGGCAAGTGCCGAAACCGCTGGGCCACTGCTCCAGCACCTGCTGTTAAAATTTTCTAACAGGGCTTTTTTTTTTTTTTTTTCAGACCTCACAATGCACATACTTCACAAAATGCACCTCACATGATTAAATCTTTCTATGTCACTTATAGGAATAATTGAATATTTTAATTGGGTAATGTGCTATTTTTAATACTGTACCTCTTTATTTTCTAGTTAATTCAAGGTTCTATTTGGTGGTGTGGAACACTCCTTTTGAAATTTTTTACATCTTTAATCTTAGGTGTTTCAGACCATGTAAGTATTTTGTAATTAAACATTAAGTTCCTAAAAGTATGTAACTGCATGAAAACCTTGAAGCAATCTATTCACTTTATAGAGATCCCCATTTCTTTAAGGTCCCCAGACTAGTTATTGACAGTGTCATTAGTAAAGTCCTACAGATCAATGATCTTTGCAACAAATAGGGGAAAAGTTTATCAGTGAATGCCAACTTTGTCTTCTAAAAAAATAATAATTTGTTTAGTTACCTATAATATTTCAGGTAAATGTATATAGTCATTTGAATAATTTTTTCATTTACTATAGATGTTAACATTGCAGTCTGTACTTAGCCTTAAATTACAGGACTAAAATCTCAGTATGGTCTTATTTATTTATAATCATGATCTAAAATTAAGATATGATTTGATATTTTTAATCTTTTAATGTGATATAGAGAATGTGAAAAATTCTCAATCTTTTCCTCTTTTAAATATATGTGAAGCCTTATCTCTTGTGTGATTCCTCTTTTTAGGCCTAAGTTCCCACTTAATTAGCTAATTTATGGAATAAGAAACAATGCATAAATTTACATTTGATTTCTAACACTTTCTGTTAAAAAGTAATCATACGTGAGCATAATACCCTATTATATGAAATTCACCTTTCTTAGTGCTTTTCAATCAGGGCCCTCTCTAATATTGAAATTATGCTAACTTGAGCAAGTGATTATGGTGCTCCCTCTATAAAAGGTCAAGTACTATCTCTATCCAATAAAATATGCATATATGTTTATGTTAAATAAAACTTTCTAAGTGTAAGCATTTATTTGTTATTTATTGCTAGCTTTGAAATGTGATTTATTAGGTTTATTTGTTGTTGCTGTTGTCTGATATCTGACACATTCCTTTTACCCTTCCTTTTTATTGTTAATAACTTTTTATTTTGTAGAATTTATATATATATATATATATATTTTTTTTTTTTTTAAATAAAGAGGGACAGTGAGAGAGAGGAAGAGAGAAACAATTTTTATTCAGTTTTTCTTGTGGCTTTGGTTGCTCTGAGACTTCCCTATGTATGTGGTGCTGGGGTTTGAATTTGCATACTCATGCATGCTGAGCAAGCGCTGTTAACTTCCGGGCCACCACCACTCTAGCCCCTGTAGAATGTATATTAAATGATAAAGTTTATTTAGGCTTTCTAAGTTATTTTTCAACTAAGTTGATCTCTGATTTTGTTTCTTGCCTTGCTCCCTATTATTACCCAACTTTTTGTAAGCCTTAAAAGAAACACATATAACCCCTATTGGTAGTCCTCAGTAACTTCTAGGTGACAGCTATGAGAAAAAAATTGAAATTCTAATGTTTTGATTACCTTATTGTTAGCCACCAGGATTAACTGCAGATTGTAAAACTAAAGAGCAACTCTAAATTATCTTTGGTATTGGTAGATAAGAGGAATAGTGAATGAATGAAAAACACTGATTATTATCAAACTTGGTATAAAATAATTTCTGTTCCTACCAAATAACTTGAATTAAGGTTTTACATGCCAAATTTTTTTTTTTTTGGTCTTCTGAGAATTCAGTGCAAAAATAATTATCTCATCAATAGTAGGTAGTAGAAAATAGGAGCTCCACAAGGGGTTTGCTTATGGTGTATAATTTTAATGCTAAAGAATCAAATAACTAACTCTATCATTCTTCTGATTCATACGAGGGATATCTCATATGAATGGCTCAGATGTATGTTTGAAAAATGTCAAGAAATACCAAAGATAATTAGCATCTAAGACTTTGTGACAGTGACAGTGCAAAGAAGGTTCGTTTATGATTCATAGTGTGTGGGAAAGGCTAAATGAAATCTTGGTGAAATGAAGTCTTTTTAATGATAAATTATCTGATTATTAAAATCTCATGATTAACTGCATAGTGATTTCTTCCTAGCAAGTGTTGATGTAAGCTTTACCTTCTCTGCTTATTTTTTTCTGACCTCTTTCTAATTTCCTTTTCTCTTGATATTTCTCTTTATTTCAGTTTATCTTGATAGGTCAGCACATAGTATATTTGATTTACTGTATTTTTTTGAGACATATCTATATACCTTGAATTTATCTTCTCTGGACTTTATTATTCTTACATCAAGTTAATTATTTTTTACTGTAATTATTTGTATAATTTTAATTATGTTTTTTCCCAGATTCGCCTGAGTGACCTTATAGCAGCCCGAATCTTAGGGTATACAGATTTCGATACCTTAA
The DNA here is from genome assembly GCA_004027875.1 of Aplodontia rufa. Classification (NCBI taxonomy): domain Eukaryota; kingdom Metazoa; phylum Chordata; class Mammalia; order Rodentia; family Aplodontiidae; genus Aplodontia; species Aplodontia rufa. The sequence continues at coordinate 13,814 of PVKS010036946.1, forward strand.
TATATACTTGTGCTCCTGAATTTGACTTTATGGAACAAGCGGTATGAATGTTACTTTATTTTTTGCTCTTTAGTTTCCTTTTAATCTGAAACTGCAAATTTTTACTCAGAAATGCTCAACTTACTTACCGTATCATTATTACTCTAACTTTGCTAACCATATGACCTATAAAATCAATAACTAATAGTCCCCATATAAGTTAAAAATACTACAACTATTACAGAAGTTTTTAACAGGGTATTGCCCAAAAAGGTGCAGTAGTAATAAGTTTTAATGGGTATGTAAAATTTATTTTGTTATAGAAATGTATAGTTTTATCCTTTAAAAATGCTCAAATTGTTAAGCTTTAAAATATTTGCTTTCCTGTAAGGTCATCAAAAATTAGATCAGAAAAGAGTCTTAGTAATCACGTAATATAATTCTTTCATTTGCAGATGAAGAAAAAAAAGCTTATGGGTTCTAATGCATTCTAGAACTCCCAGTCCAGTGATGTTTCCTCTATCTGAGGCTTAATTTTTTCTTCATAGACCATGAAGTTGTCACTGGATCAGTTCTTGTCTAATAATTATGAGTTCTGTATTAATGATAAATCCATGAAGAAGTTTGTTGTGGAACTACAAAGAGGAAAATAACCTGCTGCCTGCTTTCAAAAAAATACATAATTTAGTTTCACAACAGCAGGTCATGAGAATTATTTAACTGATGTTGTTTCTGTACTTACTCATATGTTTAGTAATTTCTTTGGCTAGTTTTCTTCCTTATTACTTTTAGTTTCACTAATGAAAATAATAGTTTTGTGGTACAGGAAATTACAACGTATGACCTAGGCATCAGTAAACTCACATGTTAAAACATAATATTATGAAACAAAGAGAAAATAAATCAAAAGAAAGAAAAATATAATGACAGAACTAACTTAGGTTTAATAATTTTTCTCATTTAATATTTTGAACACTTGAAGAAACATCATCGTGACAGTTTGACATGGGTTTTTACTAACAATGTAAAATTCAATAACTATTTTGAATAATTTTCTGTATTTCAGACTCCACTGAGATACACAAAGACATTATTGCTTCCAGTTATTATGGCAGTTACTTATTTTATCTTTAAAAAGGTATTTTTAAAATTTTTATCTCTTTTGTTTAGGTTTAAGATAAAGATTATAATGGAGTAATGTCAGTTTCTCTGAATTCCTTCTTGTTTTTTGAATGAATTCTTTCCCTCTCTCAATTGTTTTTATTCAGGTCTTTCATTATATAACATTATACTTTTTCTTTGTATAAAACCACATTATTAAATATATTTTTATTCTTTTAAAAGATTGCATCAGTCCCTTACTATATGTGGAGACCTACAGTAACATTGTAGGTATGTTGGACAAATAAAACATAGCCACTCCTGTATTGAACAGTCCTTCAGGGTAGAAAATGGAAAAAATTAAGCAAATAATCATATAAAAATTTAAAGAATTACAGTCGTGATGTGTGCTATGAAATATAAAGCACAAAGGAGTCTTGATCTATTTTGAGTAGATATGTAAAAGTTTGTATAGTCATTTAAAAATCTTTTTTCTACATGTTCACTGTTTTCACAACAGGGAAAAATAATATCATAATATGTAATCTTTAAAATACCACTGGTTGATGTTTTTGGTCTGGGCGGGGTTTATCTGAAAGACTATTTAATGACATTGAGTCCTTAGGGTTATGTATCTCTTTAGTTAGTAATTTTGAACCATCTTTATATTATTTACTAGTCTTCTTGCTTCAAGTCAACATGTATTTATTTTATATTTTAAACCAGGAAACAATACTACTACAATACTAGTTGTGATCCTGTTAAAAAGACTTCTTTATTTAAAGTCAAATTGCATATCTTCTGTATGGAGTTTCCATATCCACATTTCTCATTTCTCCGTTTAGACTATAGTTTGTGAGAAAGGTGTCTCCTACTGTATCTCTTGTTTTTTCCCTCAATGCATTCCCTTACCACCTGCTTGGAAAGAGTGAGGATAGAGAACATGAGAAGGGATGGGTCAGATGTGACCAAGTTTGCTGCTATCCATTCTCTTGGCCCTCTCTAGTTCAGAGTGAAGATTTTCCACACTAGCCTGTTCATATTGCATCATGGCAAATTGTGGTTTTTTACAGGACTCCACATAGAGTGGCTAATACACGAATTAACTCTTGAGTGAAGAGTCAGCCAGTGTTGGAGAAAATGATAGCCAGATGTATTATTACTACATTTTTTTTAAAAGTAAGGACTGAGATTTATAAGCACATTACTAACCCCCAGACGCTACAACCCAATCTGTGCATGTGCATGGACACATACACATACCCTTATACACCCATGCCTGCAGCTACTAAAATTTCACTCTTTTCTCCTTTCTGCTTCCTTATAAATACTTGAATTCTTTATTTGTCTCACTGTGACTTACTTTTTACTGTAGGAATATTATTTTTAGGTTTTGTTTTTTGATTTTTGGTACTGGGGATTGAACCCAGGGGGTCTTTGCCACTGACCTATATCTTGAGCCCTTTTAATTTTTTATTTTGTGACAGGGTTTTTAAAATTGATTCTGTTTAGATATACATGACATTAGAATATGCAAGGATATAATTATAAAAGCCTGGAGTATAACTTGTTCTAATTCGGTCCCCAGTATTTCCCCTTCACCTCCCTTCCTCCCACCCCTGTTCTTTCTTGATATATATGACAATAGGATTAACATTGACATTATTATAAAAGCATGGAGTATAACTTATTCTAATTCAGTCCCTAGTACTGTACTCCACCCCCATTCTCTTCCCTCCACCCTACTGCTCTGTTATTTACTAATACTTGGTGTTTTTTTGTTGTTGTTTTGTTTTTTAATTTAGTGACTTGTTGATGTACATGTATTTTGAGACAGGGTCTTGCAACTTAGTTGAGGCTGGGCTCAAACTTGGATTCCTTCTGCCTCAGCCACTGTACCTGGCTACTTCAGGAATACTGATACTCATTTAAATTTTCATTTATATAGAATTGCTTCTTAGAAGGAAAGTGTATATATGGCATAACTTTCCTGTGGCTTAATTGAATCTTAAACTCCTGTAATTGACATTATATTATGTATACTACTGAACAGGCACTTGCTTTTATATGTGACTAGAATCTCATTTGTGTCATTTGACACCTTATAAATGGTATTAATATTACACATATGTTTCTATGGAATTTGAAAATTTTTCCCATGAAGGATGCTTTTGAATAAATGACAGAAGTTAAAAGTTCTAAACTTGGATTTCATTTTCACTTAGTCTAAAGCAACTGTGAATTTTTTCTACATATTTATCTGTAAATTATAAAGCGTATATCCAGTGGAGTGAAAATTTTTGAGTTACCCATAAGTATTTTATTCTAAATAAAATAACTAAAGCTTCTTTGGTTAAATTTAGGTTCTACATTTTCTTTCCATTCTTCCCTTTCTCCCACCCTCAACATCATCTGGAACATTTTAATGAGTACTCTTAAACCTATCTGTAGCAGTCACTTTAGGTTGAAATAGAAAATGGGAAAAGAGATATGTATGTAGCTAATTTAACAATAATCCAGAGTTTTGAGTGAAATAGGAATAAATATGGGTAGAGAGTGAGAGATAATGATTTTTTAATTGATCCCTAATTTGCTTGGGATGATAAGATAAAATAAGTCTCTGAAAATACATGGAAGAAGCTGTATCCTTTGTAGACAACAATATGCCCCTACCCTACTCCTTGGCACAGCAAAAATGTAAGCTTACAACACTAGTAGGTACTTATCCACATTGTACAAGTTAGAATTTTAGAGCTGAAGTAGAACTTAAGATTTACTCTAATACTTTTTTTTTAAAGTAGAATTGAAAATTATAATTTAAAAAAGTTATTTGCCTGGGGCAGAGCTGGGACTAAGCTACACCTGAGAATTCACTTTAATGTGAATACTGTGGGGTATTTATTAATGAACCAGGGCATTTGAAATTCTGTATTCCATGAGAAAGTCTCATTGATTTGATTCTGTTCACAGGCTTCCCGTGATGTTTCATGTGTCTTATCTACAAACACTTATCTAAGGTAATTATATAGTTATTTTAAAGACATATCAGGTTAATTATTAAATAGCTTACTGTAATATTAATTTTTCAGATCAGTATACATTAAACTTCAACATTATGATTAAGAGGATATCATAACCAAATTTAGATATTTTCTTTTAAAGAAAGTTCTTATGGATTTGAATTTGTTTTGGAGATAGTTATATTTATGAAATAATTCAAGTTTAAATTGATTTAATTTTAATATATCACTAGAATTTGAAGTCATTAAACTGAAATAAATTCAAAATTTAGTTTGACCATGCTTATTTCTTTTTAACTTTCGAGAAGATTTAATTGTTTCCTGAATATTAATGAAATGTTTTTCTATAGTTACTGTTAAAACTGTTCATTGTATCACATTTGTATTACATTTTTAGTGGCGTTAGTGAAGTTACTAGAATACAAGGCCTAAACAGATACCAAGAAAAATAGTATATCTCAGATGTCACACATAAGTTGCTGCAGGACACTGAAAGTATGTGGTGAACTTTCTGAGAGAAATGCTATCTCAACTTACATTTTATATTTGTAGTTATATCATTTGATTTTATTTAATGACCTGTGTTTTTCAGAAGTTTTAAATTTAAAAAATTTGTAAAGATAGTACAGAGTTTCTTTGAACCTCTTACCTCATCCTGTGTTTTTAATTAGCGTTTAATGTGGTTGCCAGAAAACGTAATTAAGACCTTAGAGGTATTTGTTAAAATCATTTCCAAAATAAAGGTGATAATAGACCCACTCTACTTTGTTCTGGACAGATGGAAGGCATGGAAATGGGTGTTGAAATATAAAGAATGCATGAGGGAACTTGGGATATTTAACTGGATAATAGGTTGAGGGGTACATGATAACTGTCTTCAGTTATTTAAAAGGGTATAATGTATTGGGCTGGAGCAGTGGTTTAGTGGTTGGAGCACAGTGCCAGGCAAATGTGAGGACCCGGGGTTCAAACTCCAGCAGCATACACACAACAAAGTGTTGGAGAAACAATGGCCAGATGGAAAAATAAAATAAAATTGATTCTTTTTCTCTCTCTTCCCCCCCC
>PVKS010036947.1:0-18977 GCA_004027875.1 Aplodontia rufa
GTTAATTTTCTATAACTAGGTTCTCACCTGCATCCTGAATTTTGGGTTCAGTTTGCTAAACCAATGAAAAAGTGTCTCATCACTAGTTTTTAATAAATTTTTTTTTCTCATTTTTAAGGTATCTATCACAGAAGTGTTCCTGACTTTAACTTATAAAGGAGCAAGCTTTGGATGAAAAACTATATAGGCTTTAAAGGAAAAAAAAAAAAGTAAGTTTAAAGAAAAAAATGTAAGTTTATAAACAGGGCACAGTGGTGCATACCGGTAATTCCAGTTTCTGAGGAGGCTGAGGCAGGAAGATTACTAGCCTCAGCAGCTTAGTGAGACCCTGCCTCAAAATAAAAATGAAAAAAGGGGTAGGGATGTATGTAAGCCAGTGATGATCCCTTGCATAGCAGGTATGAGGCCCTGGGATAAGTCTCCGGTACTGTTAAAAAATAAAAAGAAAAGGGGGAAAAAGGGAATAAGCTTCTAATTTCAGATATGTGTCGGCCTGCTAAAATGTAACAGCTCATTATATTGCTGACCATTTCATATTCTTCCTCTTTTTTGTGTACACATCTTTGTACATTTCTGAGAATGTCTAAATATAAAAACGTTCTCCTTTCTCTCCAAGGCAAATTGTCAGGTCTGTTAAGTAAAAATGAGTTAAAGGTAATTATTGATCTGCTAAATAGAAGGACAAGTCTAATGTAATCAAGTCAAATATTTAATATGATTTATTTAAATAAATAGAATATTAAGATTTATTCACTGTAGCTGCCATTTATCGAGCATTTGCTCAATAATAATATTTATTATCTCTCAGTCCTTGAACACTTCTATTAAAGTTGGGATGATTTTTTTTGTTTTGTTTTTTCACAGATGAAGTTTAGAAAAATTAAACCTTTCTCAAAATCATAATTCTTATAGTCTGCAGCACAAGTAGAATTCCAACACAGTCTTTTAACTATGATTATGCTTTGGTAACTCCACATAGGGCTCAGAATGTTAGTAAATATCAGTGAGATACGTTTGGGTTTTGCTAGCCTCTGTTTAAGAAAAGCAGTGTTGGGGCTGGAAGAGCGGCTCAACGGTTAGTGGTGCTTGCCCAGCATGTGCGAAGTACACAAGTTCAAACCCCAGCACCACATATACAGTAAAGACTGAGGAACGAAAGCCATGTGAAAAGCTAAATAAAATCAGTTCTCCCTCCCTCTCGCACGCGCTTTCTTGCTCTCTCTCACTCTCTTACTGTCCCTCTCTTTTTTAAGAAAAAAGAAAGAAAAGCAGTGTTTTGGTAACTACCACAAACTATTGGGTAAAAAGGATAGAAAAGTGGCCACTGCCCATTTTTCACCACTAGAGGGTGGCATAAAATTAAAAATAAAAGTTTTAAAGGGGTTCCACTAGAGAAAGTAAAGTATACGTTCTTTAAGAGCAAAGTGGGTGGGAGATTACGGAAACCAAGAGTACAGGAAGAGTAACAATCACATATGATCTTACGAAAAGCCCAGAAGTCAGAAGCAGAATAAATTTATAAGGGTTTTTTTTTTGTTTTGTTTTGTTTTTGTTTTGTTTTTTGTTGTTGTTTTTAGAGAGAGGGACAGTGAGAGAGTTTTCATGTGGCTTTCGTTGCTCAGCCACTTCATTGTGTATGAGGTGCTGGGGTTCCAGCCCACATCCTTGCACATGCCAGGCAAGCGCCTTAACCACAATGTTATTCTTGTGAAAATACCTTATATAAAAAGAAATACCTCTTGATTTTTATTTGATTAAAACTCGACATTGTTGTGCTTAGTTTTCAGATTGTTCAAGTGTTGTGAACAGAGACTCATTTGGATTATGTGTTTCTCAGATAGACTGAATAAATGCTAACAATGGATAAGTGCAAACACGTTGGGCAGTTGCAGCTTGCTCCAGACCATTCCATTCTTAACCCTCAGAAATGGCACTGTGTGGACTGCAATACCACTGAGTCCATTTGGGCTTGCCTCAGCTGTTCCCATGTTGCCTGTGGACGGTACATTGAAGAGCATGCGCTCAAGCACTTTCGTGAAAGCAGTCATCCTGTTGCACTGGAGGTGAACGAGATGTATGTTTTTTGTTATCTTTGTGATGATTATGTTCTTAATGATAATGCAACTGAAGACCTGAAGTTACTACGAAGTACGTTAAGTGCAATCAAAAGCCAAAATTATCACAGTACAACTCGTAGTGGAAGAGTTTTGCGGTCTGTGGGTACAAGTGACAGTTACTTCTTACATGAGGGCACCCAATCTCTGCTTCAAAATGAAGATCAAATGTGTACTGCTCTTTGGCACAGGAGAAGGATGCTCATGGGCAAGATCTTTCGAACTTGGTTTGAGCAATCACCCATTGGAAGAAAAAGGCAAGAAGAACAATTTCAGGAAAAAATAGTAAAAAGAGAAGTGAAAAAAAGACACCATGAACTAGAATATCAAGTGAAAGCAGAATTGGATAGTATTCCTCCAAGAAAGAGTTTACGTTTGCAAGGTCTAGTTCAGTCCACCACCATTGAAATAGTTCCGGTTCAAGTACCACCACAAACTCCAGCATCACCAGCAAAAGATAGAGTAATATCTACCTCAGAAGAAGTAAGATTTAAAAAGGGTAGTGACTCCCCAGTCAAACGAAGGCCAATAGGAACTCCTGGTGTAACAGGATTGAGAAATTTGGGAAATACTTGCTATATGAATTCTGTTCTTCAGGTGTTAAGTCATTTACTTATTTTTCGACAGTGTTTTTTAAAACTTGATCTGAACCGATGGCTAACTGTGACTGCTGGTGATAAGACAAGAGCTTATAAGCATCCACCCATCACAGACACAGTAGTATATCAAATGAATGAATGCCACGAAAAAGATATAGGTGTGGTTTGCTCCAGGCACCCAAGTTTATCATCAGGACTAAGTGGTGGAGCATCAAAAAGTAGAAATATGGAACTTATTCAGCCAAGGGAACCAAGTTCACAGTACATTTCTCTTTGTCACGAATTGCATACTTTGTTCCAAGTCATGTGGTCTGGAAAGTGGGCGCTGGTCTCGCCTTTTGCTATGCTCCACTCAGTGTGGAGGGTGATTCCTGCTTTTCGTGGTTATGCCCAACAAGATGCTCAGGAATTTCTTTGTGAACTTTTGGATAAAATACAACATGAACTAGAGACAACTGGTACCAGGTTACCAGCCCTTATCCCCACTTCCCAAAGGAAACTTATCAAACAGGTTCTGAATGTGGTAAATAATATTTTTCATGGACAACTTCTTAGTCAGGTATGGATTTCTTAAAATCTTATTTTTATCTTGGGGAATTGTTGAAGTGACGAGAAATGCATATTCTGTATATATCAAGTGGTTAAAGCTTATGGCATTTCAGGTCAGAGTGGACTGGTTTTACAGTGTATGTAAAGAAGACAGCCCATTCATTTATTTCTCTCCTTCACGGATCGTTGGAAAATAGTTCTGTGTTCATGGAATCAGAAGCTCTTTGAGGGGACAGAAAAATCAGGAAACAGAACTTTCTAGGTTAATAATACTATGTTCATTTCTGAGGATTAAAATGGGATAGGGGTTACTCCCAGAGGAACAAATTTAAAGATGCTAGTGTCCTGGAATGGGTTTCATGTGGCAATTGGGGAGAGGGTGTGTTACTGGAGACTTAACCCAGCTCTATCACTGAGCTATACCCCAGCTTTTTTTTTTTTTTTTTAATGTCAGTTGACATTTTTTTCTTTTCTTTTTTTTTTTTTTTTTTTTTTTTTTTTTTTTTTAAGAGAGGGACACACAGAGAGACAGACAGAATCCATTTTTATTTTTAGTTTTCCATGTGGCTTTTCTTGCTCCAACACTTTGTTGTGTATGCGGTGCTGGGGTTTGAACCTACATACTTGTGCATGGTAACCACTGAGCCACCACTCCAGCCCATACCCCAGCCCTTTTTAAATTTTATTTTAAGAGAAGTTCTCACTAAGTTGCTGAGGCTGACCTCAAATTTGTGATCCTCCTTCCTTGGCCTCCCAACTTACCACCCCACCCAGCTAGCACCAAGGAAATTTCTGTAAAGCCAAAGGGTAGGGAACAAGTAGGTAAGGAAATTTTAAGATAAACAAATGCGGTTTTTATCTAGAGTAATAATCCTTAATGGTTTTCCTTTATTTCAGTTACTGCTCCAACACTTTGCTCTGTTGTGAAATGTTGGCTACACATTGAGATTCCATCTAACTGAAGTTCTCTGAAATGTGTGGGCTTGTTGGTGGGCTATTGCTAGACTTCCTGGGCATGGGCTTGGGCTTCGTACTTCTTCCCAGCACAGTTTTGCTTTTGTTGTATTTTAACTGAAACGGGCCTTTTAGATCATTTCCGTCTCTGTACACCTACCTGTTTTTCAGTTAACTTTCCGTTGTAATACCACCTTTCATTCTCAGCAGCACAGTGTTCGTGTTGATTCAGATATTTCAGATGCTGTTCTTCTTAAGGAATAACTGAAGTTTGTTTCAGTCAGTGTTTCAGAAATGTAGTGATTCTCCATTAGTCAATTAGCCAATAAGGGTTATATTTCTTTGTCAGGCATTTCTAGCTTTTCTATGCAAAAGCTTTAAAACACACTGTAAGTGTGGTATATCATTGTAGAAAACTTATAATACATGAAATGTGTACAGGAAAAGAATCACTCCCTTATCCTATAATGCCATAATCCACTGGTAAAACTATTAACATTTTGGGGCTGGAGCGGTGGCTCAGCGGTTATGGCGCTTGCGTAGCATGCGAGAGGACCCGAGTTTGAACCCCAGCACCACACACACAACTGAGTGTTGTAGCAACAAAGACCGCATGAAAAACTAAATAAAGTGGTTTCTCTCTCTCCCTCTCTCTCTCTCACTGTCCTTCTTTCTTTAAAAAAAAAAAAAAGAATTCTGAAACCATGAACCCCCAAATAAACTTAAAAAAAAACTGTTAATATTTTGATATTTTTCCTTCTAAAATTTTTTCTCCTGCACATAATTATTTTTCACCGTAATTGATTATTTTGCATTTAACTGCTGTTTTAATTTAATATTGCAGGACTTTCTGTAGTCATTGGAAATACTTGATCATTGTTTTTAGGTACTTGGGAGACTGAGGTGGAAGATAACCACAAGTTTAAGCCAGGTTGGGCAAGTTTGCAAGACCATGACTTAAAATTTTTAAATTTTTGAAAAGGGCTAGATGGAGCCTAGTATAGAGCAGCATCCTGGGTTAAATCCCAAGTACTCTCCTCCTCCCCAACCCCCACAAATTTATCGTTCTTTTCAAAAGATTTCAATGCCCATTGTTTATACCATAACTTTAATCCTCCCCTATTGTTGACTTGAAGACTTTCCACTTTTTCCATTATCACAAGTCATGATAAGTTAGTGTTATTTTTCTGATGATTTCCATGTGACAGAGTCCTAGAAATAGAAGTAACTTTCTCAAAAGGAGGACTTTTTTTTTGATACTTTGAAAAATTTCAGAACATTTTTTTGCCATTTTGTATTTCTAATAATGTGATAATGTCTAGGTGTTTTTCCTCCTCTTTTCATCTATAAATGAACTTTGAAATTACTGAAAATTGTTATATAAATGTTTTGCTTCTCTTAATCCATATTGGGGGTGGGGTCAGTTGCTGGAGACTGAACCCAGGGGTAAGCCCATGGTATACCTTAAGTCCCTTTCCCTTTAAGGATGTAATAAATGTTTTATTTTTTGGGGGGGCAGGGTGTACCAGGATTGAACCCAGGGGCACTTCATACTGAGCCACATCCCCAGGCCTTTGTTTTCTATTTTGAGACAGGGGGTCTTGCTAAATTGCTGAGGCTGGCTTTGAACTTGTAATTCTCCTGCCTCAGTCTCCTGAGCTGTTGGGATTACAAGTGTGTGCCACTCTTCCTGGTTTAATAAACTCTTAGGAAACTGGTTCTTAGGAGAGTCCAACAGTTGGTTACTGGAATGGCTTTTGTTTCTTTCCCTTCCTCTTTCCCCGCTTCATGCGAGCTCTCTCCCTCTCCTTTCTCCCTTTTCTCCTTCCTTCTTTCCTTTTGACTTCTCAAAAGGTCAGGGCCTGGTTCTACCGAGTCCCCCGACTAAACACCAAGAGTGTACTTTGTGTCAATTGGTTACACCTGAAATCTGTATTAGAACTAGCTGTTTCATGTCGCCCGTGCCAGGAGCATAGCTTGTTGTGAAAGTGTCTTTGTAATGTGTCATGTGTGGATTGTCAGTTCTTCAATTATGTGCAGGGTTGGTGGCACTAATTCCTGCTGGATGTTTCAGTGAAGTTATTCATTCCCTTCCCTTTCCGTTGCTGCACTGCCTATATGAGTTGTTAGCTTTTTTTTTTTTTTTTTTGTGGGTTTTTGTTTGTTTTTGGTGCTGGGGACATCTTGGTGCATGTTAAGCAAATGCTTTACCTCTGGCCTACATCCCCAACCCCTCTCCATGTTTTTTTTTTTATATATAGATAGGGATTATAATGTGATTTTTTTTTAAGAGAGAGGGACAGTGAGAGAGAGAAAGATAGAAGCAACTTTATTTAGTTTTTCACATGGCTTTAGTTGCTCCAACACTTAGTTGTGTACGTGGTTCTGGGGTTTGAACCCGGTCCTCATGCTTGCCAGGCAAGCGCCGAAACCGCTGAGCCACCACTCCAGCCCCTATAATGTGATTTAAGTAAAAATATGATGACATTGTCTATATTCTTTTGAAATAACCAGTTGGTAGGGCTTCAAAATGTGCATGATGGAAATGGACCAGTAGCGTTTTACTTGTTGTGGTTAAGATGGTGGATTGACATGCTGTAGTATAACTCAGTTCTAGAGTTATATGCTCAGCATGTGAGAGGACCTGAGTTTAATCCCCAGCAAGCACCCTGCCCCCACAAAAAAAGATGGATTGGGTTAAGAGGTTATAGGATTTGGGGTGAGAAAGCAGTGAAAGATGATGATGGAAAAAGGGCAAAGAACCTTTAGCCTAATAACACAAAATATGTTAAATTAAGTGCATATAAATATATACCTCATGTGTATATATACATACACACACACACAATATGTGTACACAAACACACAATGCGTATCTATTAAGTGTGCATGTGATTTGGATTTTTACCCAAACTAGATTTGACTAATGTTGGGACTTTTTAGAAGTGCTAGTAGTTGAAGCACACTAATTCATAATGGGTTTAATGACAATCTTTTGAAGGAAAAATCATTAGAAACTTTTCTAGCAAGAATATAAAGTCAGGGGCTAGAGCGGTGACTCAGCAGTTGGGTTATAGTGCTTGCCTGGCATGCGCGAGGTCCTGGGTTTGAACCCCAGCACCACATATACAAAAGAGTTGGAGCAACTAAAACCAGATGAGAAAGTAAATAAAGTTGATTCTCTTTTTAAAAAAAAAAAGAAAAGAAAAGAAAGCCAGGGCTAGAGTGGTGGCTCAGTGGTATCATGGTTGCCTGGCATGCATGAGGACCTGGGTTCAAACTCCAGCACCATGTATATAACTAAGTGTTGGAGCAACAAAAAACAGATGAAAAACTAAATTCTCTCACTCTACCTCTCTCTTAAAAAAAAAAAAGTAAAGTCAGTTATTCAGAATTCTAGTAGTGCACTTTAAGAAGAAACGCATATTTATTGGCAATGACCTTTAAGTAAAAAGAGTTAATGTTTTAACAGAAGGATTGCAATCTGAGGAACTAATATTTTTATTTGCAGGTTACATGTCTTGCATGTGACAACAAATCAAATACCATAGAACCTTTCTGGGATTTATCACTGGAATTTCCAGAAAGATACCAATGCAGTGGAAAAGATACTGCCTCCCAGCCATGTTTGGTTACTGAAATGTTAGCCAAATTTACAGAAACTGAAGTTTTAGAAGGAAAAATCTATGTATGCGACCAGTGTAATGGTAAGTACAGTATATTCTCTGCTTTTCCAGGATTTACAAGGAAATACAAATGAGAGCAAGCTAAAAGAAGTTCCTTAAACAGCAGTTATAAAAATTTATATTTTTAGTTCCTCAAAAAAATCAGGCTAGACATCTGTACAATTGGCATTTATGAAATGTTTTCCCTTGTTGATGACTTTAAAATTTTTTTGATCCTATAGTTGGCTGAGAGAAGGAGTTCATAAAATAAATTTAAATTTGATACTTGGAGTAGAATAAAATGACAAAGGAAAGTATGATGTGTGAATGAAATATTTGCTTTATGACATTTTTTGCTACATAGCAAAGCATTGCTATAAATATATGTGTATTTACATATGTATTTATTAGAAAATAATATAGTTGAATTGAACTGTTACAATGCCAGTTGACTTCATAAAAACAGATTCAAAGCCATCTGTCTTTTCCGTGTTCATTACTGCTGTGGGTAGAGGTAACTAGTGCTCACATTCCTGGTGGAGAAAACAGACAATTAAGATATGTTATGATCTGGAGGTAATTCTAGGTTAAGAGTATATGCTTATCGTATTGTTACTTTAAATGCATATATGACTGCATAATAACTCAATTCCTTAATAAATATATTAATAAAATTAAAATAATGAAAAAAAAGATACACTCTGAGCCAGGCACAGTGACACACACCAGCAATCCCATCAACTTGGGAGGATCACAAATTCAAGGCCAGCCTGGGCAACTTAGACCCTGTCTAAATATTTTTAAAAGGGGTGTAAATGTAGCTCAATGGTAATAGTGGGTAACTAGCATGTGTATGGCCCTGGGTTCAGTTGCCAGCACTGTTAAAAGGGAAAAAAATCTAATATGAAAAGAACTCCTACTGTCATAGAGCAATGCACAGGAACCCCACACTAGATGAAGAAGTAGCCACTTCAAGCAGAAGCGCTGATTTCCAGGAAACAGCATACAAAACCGCATCAATACATAAATGTCAAGGTATATGGCATTTTAGTGTTTGTATTATATACTTTCAAGTATTCTTCCTAATTTCCATGGGGGCTAGAGCTGTGGCTTAGCGGTTACATTGTTTGCCTGGCATGCATGAATACCCAGGTTCAAATCCCAGCACCATGTACACAACATAGTGTCCCCTCTCTCTTAAAAAAAAAAAAAAAAAAAAAGATTCTAGAATCTAAACTTTTCCTTGCAGTGCTGGGGATAGAATCCAGGTCCTTTATACATCCTGGACAAGTACTGTGCCCAAAAGCTGTGTCCCAAGCCCTGAAATAAACTTTTAATGGAAAACGTTGTATGTTCCAACATTAAAGAGATGTCCCATTGATGGTTTTTTAGAAAGACTTAAATTCATGTTTTTCTGAGTGCCGTCCAATGTGAGTTTTGTCATGAAGTAGCCTAAGATGGATGTTTTAGAAAACATAGACCTTTGTCAATTTTTGTTATGATAAAGTGTATGTGTGTGTAAGAGAGAGAATTAACATTTTTATTTTTTCATCTCGTTTTTTGTTTTTCCTCCACTTAAGTTGTGTATATGGTGCTGGGGATTAAACCTGGATCCTTGTGCATGCCAGGGAAGCTCTCTGCTGCTGAGACATGGCTCCAGCCCCAGTGTAGTTTTTTTGGACATAAATGTTAACAGTCCCAGGTGCTTTCATTGCCAAATGTGGGATAGACTGATATTATGAATGCATATTAGTTTTATATTGAGTTTTTATGTGTCTACTGGGGCTACCAAATACTGGCCTAGAAGGGCTGTTTGAATATATAAGTTAAAAGTATTGAGTCAGCTGAGTGAATGGCGTACGCCTATAATCCCTACTACTCAGGAGGATCACAAGTTCAGGGTCAGCCTGTGCAAATTAGTGAAACCCTATCTCAAAATAAAAGGGAGCTGGGCCTGTACGCCCAGTGGCTTGGAGGCTGAGGCAGGAAGAGCAGGAAGATTGCCAGCCTAAGCAACTTAGCAAGACCCTGCCTCAAAACAAAAACAAAAAAAACCTAGGCCTGGGGATGTTGGTCAGTGGTTAAACATCCCTTGGTTCAATCCCTGGTACCAAAAAACAAAAGGGACTGGGGATGTAGCTTACTGGTAAAGCACCCCAGAGCACCCCAGTTGTTAGAAAAAAAGATATACGAATGCCACCTCCTTGACTCTTACATATAGCTGCGTGTGGAGCATAATGTAGGAGAAAATCAAGAGGAGATACAGGACGTTGAGCAGTAGCTAGGTACCTGGATCTTAGGGTACTAACTGATCTGGAGGAAAGGTTTCTTGCGGCCAGTGGTCTCTGCTAGAGCACAGCTTCATGGTGGCCTAATTCTGCCTCCCACATGAGAAACAGCTGCTGCTACGGTGGAGTCAGAGTCCTGGATATCAAGAGCGAATACTAGTAGGCTATGCCCAGCCAGAAAGTGCAGGACGCTGCTCTAAACAGAATGCTAACGCAGAAGGAACAGGAAGAATCGCAAATTCTGTTTGTCTAAGATTGGTGCTAAAAGAGCCAAAGTAAGATATACCTGAGTAAGCGAACCCTTGGATGCACAGCTAGAAAAGGCCATCAGCCAGGACAGTTCTGGACAGTAAGGACCCCACCCCCGGGGTCCTAATTAGCCTCAGTAAATGAACTGACCACACATTTTTTTCAGTAGTTGGGAATATTAAAATGTTTAGGGGAGAATTTTAACTTTTTCCTACTAGTTCCCCACTCTTTAAATATGTACTAATATACTTATTTGTTTTTCTTTTAAGAAAGAGGGACAGTGAGAGAGAGAAAGAATCAGTTTTTATTTAGTTTTTCATGTGGCTTCCAGTGCTCCAACACTCTGTTGTGTATGTGGTGCTGGGGTACGAACCCACGTCCTTGAGTATGCTACGCAAGTGCCATAACCACTGAACCATCGCTCCAGCCCCTACTTCATTCTTTATTTGCAGATTTATTATTAAATTATGTGCTTGTTTATATGTCTAACCTGACTATCTCATAAGTTTCTTTTTTCTTTTTTATCAGCGATTGAACCTAAGGGCACTTAACCACTGAGCCACATTCCCAGCCCATTTTTTATTTTGAAATGGGTTCCCTAGATTGCTGACAGCCTTGCTAAGTTGCTGAGGCTGGCTTTGAACTTGGTGATCCTCCTGCCTCAGCCTCCCAAGTTGCTGGGATTACAGCCAGGCACCTTGGCACCCGACCTATAAGTTTCTTTTTTAAAACTGTGGATCATGAGTTCCTTGAGGACAAAGCCCATGTCTGTATTTATAGCATAGTACAATACTTGCAGCACAATAAATGTTTAATTAATTCATGTCTGAGTTAAATAAAAAGGGTTTACTCAGCTTTTCCTTATTCTTAAACTTGATTTTCATTCTTTCTTTGGTATTATAGCAAAGCGTAGACGGTTTTCCTCAAAACCAGTTGTACTCACAGAAGCCCAAAAACAGCTTATGATATGCCACCTACCTCAGGTTCTCAGACTACACCTCAAACGATTCAGGTTTGTAGTAGCAGTACCAGTTGCCTCCAGGTATACACTTCTAACTTGGTTATTGTCTCTTAGACTGTTTCAAAGCTTGAAAGAGCACAGATGATGGATCAAATTTCAATACCATAAACTTGGCTAGCACATGATGTGTTTACTTTTTTTTTTTTTTAGGACAAAAATTTTCATTTTCTTTAACTTTGATCAGAGACCCCATTCATATTCAATAACCAGCCTTCTAATTAACATTTCCTTATAGAATGTATTGCTGAGGAGTATCCTTACATTTTGGTTGGCTAAATGTTTATAAATTTTAATTCTGCTTATAGTGTTTCCTATTCAGAATTTTCTGTTACTTGAAGTGTTTGATCTCATGCTTTATGCTTGGAAAATATTTGATCAGAAGCATAGCAGTGTGCATTGAGGCTGTAGCTCACTGGTAGAGCACTCGCCTAGCATGCATGATGCTCCTGGTTCAATCCCTACCACCACCCCCGACATACACACAAAGTACAACAATTGAATTCAAAGTGGTTTTTATAAAGTCGAAATCCTAGCCTTCTGAAATAGGTAAATTAAATTGGCAAATCTGTTGGCTAATCAAAGTAAATGGCTTTAGACTTTGTGTGAGCTGCATTAACCCAAGGAGCTATTTTTCTCTTAAGGAATGAGACCCACTGAAGAAGTTACTTCACATGCTGTGGTTTGAAAACTGTCGAGTCTATGACATAATATCAAATGTATTAGAAAATTAGGTCCCCACACTTTATAGGTTTCATTTAGAACATAAATACAGTACCATACATCAATTCTGAGGACAATAAAAAAGCCAAAATATAAATTTGAATAACTGTCTATACAGGCAGTACAAACAGAAAGCTAATTACAGTATGTTGGACTGAATTACCAAGTAGCCGCATGCATAGAGAAAAAGATTTCACTAACTGGAGGAAAGCCTCCAACGGAACAATACAATTAAAAGTATCTGTCACACATCACTACACAGCGAATAATAGGGGAAAATTAATTCTAATAGAAATGCAAACCAGTGTAGTATATAGTTACATACTCTACTTAGTATGTACAGGAGTAGGAAACAAGTTTGTCAGAAGAAGTTCATTCTGTGAATTTGTCATTCTGTAAATTCAAGTAAATCTTCATCAAAAGCATTTTAACAAATGTTAATTTCAGAATTTCAGATAGTTTACTCTATAGCAGTTTAAAATGGCCTGGAACAGTGGTGTACACCTATAATCCCAGCCACTGGGGAGGCAGGAGGATCACAAGTTTGAGGCTATCCTGAGCAACTTAAGACTCTGGGCAAGATCCTGTCTCAAAA
The DNA here is from genome assembly GCA_004027875.1 of Aplodontia rufa. NCBI lineage: Eukaryota > Metazoa > Chordata > Mammalia > Rodentia > Aplodontiidae > Aplodontia > Aplodontia rufa. The sequence goes on from PVKS010036947.1 coordinate 12,755, forward strand.
AAAAAAAAAAAAATTATAAGGACTGGGGATGTAGCTCAGCGGTAAAGTGTCCCTCGGTTCAATCCCTAATACCAAACATAAAAGTGGACTCGTCACTCTTTGATATTCAGCTCTGTACAGTGCTTGCCTTGCATGTGGGAGGCCTTGGATTCGATACCTAGTACCATTTAAAAAAAAAAAAAAACCCACTCTGAAACCCTGATTATTTCTCATATTCATATCCCTAAAGTTAACCTTGAACCTAATCTTATATTCATGTATCTTTTTTTTTTTTTTTTTTTAAGAGAGAGGGACAGTGAGAGAAACCATTTCCATTTAGTTTTTCATGTGGCCTTCATTGCTGAGACATTATTGTGTACATGCTGCTGGGGTTCAAACTCACACACTTGCACATGCCGGGCAAGTGCTGTAATCGCCAAGCCTCTGTTTCAGCCCCATATTCATGTATCTTTTACTTTTGAGCCATGAGTTATACTAGGAATAAATTTAATTATAAAATATTAAAGAAGCAACCCAAGCTTTATTAATTTGTCAAGAAAACTTATTAGGATGTGAACTTTTTACATTTTTAGCAAGTTAGTGTTGTTTAGTGCCCTACCAAATGAGCTGGGATGGGAAGATTACTATGGGCCAGATTCACAACTTTGAATGCAAATAGAAGAGTTCTCTCTCAACTGGTCCTCATCTTTCTCATGTATGCGTTCATGTATGTATGTAGCCACACTCAAATATATTCATTTACAAAATTTCATTTAATTATGTTTAAAATATAAAATGAAGTAATGTTCAAAATGGTGACTGCCACAGGAGAATATAAGAGTGGAATTGGGAGGGGCAGCAGAAGTCAGTGAAGAAGTATAAGAAGTGAAATATTTTTCATGTATCTTAGACTTACTGCATCTACCTCCCAGTCTATTCCCTTTCCCTCTTAGAAGCAAGCCATAATGAATTCTGGATACAGTATTATCTCGTTCTTTATCATTTTGTTATGTTTGTTTCTTTTTTTTAGTAGAGAATCAATTTTATTTAGTTTTTCATGTGACTTTTGTTGTTCCAATACTTCGTTCTGTACAAGGTGCTGGGGTTCCAACTCACGTCCTTGTGCATGCCCGGCAAGCACTGTAACTGCTGAGCCACTGCTCCAGCCCCCATTTTGTTATATTTCTACCAGCATAGAAAATTGGGTAGTGAATCTGTTAATGATAGGAGCATGAATATTTTCTATTCAGATTTCTTACTAGTATGTTTTAAGTTTATACAATGAAGTAATGTAAGGTTTGAATTTTACGGTAAAGCTAAAGTGAGATATACAGAAAGTAAGGATGAATGATAGACACTTCTCACATTAAGCAAGTCCCATTATTTTATGTGTTGAATCTTCCATCTTCATTGAAATTCTAGGTACACTGAATGCAGAATCTTTTATGCATTTTATAGGGTGTAGAGTCAGTTTCTGTATTCTCACAAAAGAATATTTCTGTGATTCTGGTTACCCAAAATATGTGGTAATTTCTTCCTACCAGGCAAGCAAGCAATTCTACAACAGATTCCAGCTGAGTGTCCTCTAATTCAATTCAATTCTGATACTATAACTGGAGGTAGAATCAGATTCCACAGGTTGAGAGTTTAGCCCCACGGAATGGCCCCCACTTCTGACACCAGTCACAAATCCAGACTTGCACAACTCTAAACTGGCTGGCTATCAGTTGGGGTTCCCATAAACCCTTGTTCAGATTCCATTAATTTACTAGGGGGGCTCCCAGAACTCGGGAAATATTTAAATTTACCCATTTACCACAAAGGATATGTTAAAGGATACAGACTAAGAGCCAGGTGAAAAGATGCATAGTACGAGGAGCTTCCATGCCCTCCCCAGACACACCACCCTCCAGGAACATCCATGTCTTTGTTAGCTGTACTGGGGATTGACCCACGGAGCTTTGCCACTGAGCAATCTTCACAGTCCTTTTTATTATGTATTTTTGTTTTTGCAGTGTCAGGGATCAAACCCAGGGGCTCGTGAATGACAGGCAAGCACTCTATCACTGAGCTACATCCCCAGTCCTTTATATTTTGAAACAGGGTCTTGTTAAGTTGCTGAGATGGGCCTTGAAGTTAAGATCTGCCTCCATATCCCCAGTCATTGGGATTATAAGTCTGTACTGCCATACTCGGCTGCCCTTTGTGTTTTTAGGGAGGCATAGGAGCAGTGTTCAGTTTCCTGGAGGTGTAGGGGATGGAGCTGAAAGTCTAAACCAGTACTTCTCTGAAGCTACCTAGGAGTTTCTAGCCACTAGTTGTCTCATTGGCACACAAATGATACTTATCACTCAAGGAGGCCAGAGTCTCAGGAGCTGTACATTAGTGAAGGAAGGACAAATGATTCACATAGCACAGAAGCACAGCATTATACATGGTACTAAGCATTTTCACATTTACTTTTCTCCCTAAATCCTGTCTACATTCCTGTTCTTTTTCTATTTGTCTGAATTTCAAGTTTTAATACTTTTAATCTGTTCACCTTTTGTCAGTGTACCTTATCCCAAAGTGGATTACAATCTTTTGAAAGAACGTATATGTTTTTTCCCCTGTAGTTCCAGCTTATAGTTTGCCTTTAAGAAGAATGTTATTGCCATGTTTAGATATAGTAATTGGAGGCATGCCCAGCAGATTGAGACCATCGCAGTGTAAGGATATTTGAATCCTGTCACTAGTGGATATTATCCTGACTTCCAGACAGGCAAGACATCTGGTTTTTAAAGAGCTCTGAAATGTTCTGAGGAATGAAGAGGTTTCCCTGTTTGGTTTTCTTCCCTCTACTCCTGGCCAAGAAAAATGCGTATTATACTTCCCATCTGGGATAGGATACCCTTTTCACACTGTGACAATAAGAGATTATAAGGAATTTAGAACTCTGTAGAGCCCTGACTATCTGTTAGACAAGGAAAATACCCATAGGGCTATATAATTATTATCTTAAAACGATTCAATTTATACTCAACTCAGCATTGAAAGGAAATTACACATTTTGTTGTTCTTTAAAAAACAATATATATATATATAATTTTTTTTTGTTCTCGGGGTCTTAACTGTATGGACCTCGTATGTGATAATTTCCCCTTGATTTTGCTGATTATTGTTCTTTGTTATAGGTGGTCAGGACGTAATAATCGAGAGAAAATTGGTGTTCACGTTGGCTTTGAGGAAACTTTAAACATGGAGCCATACTGCTGCAGGGAGACCCTGAAATCCCTCAGACCAGAATGCTTTATCTATGACTTATCTGCTGTAGTAATGCACCATGGGAAAGGATTCTGCTCAGGACACTACACTGCCTACTGCTATAACTCTGAAGGAGGTACTGATAGAAAAAATTATTTTTTACCTTGGATTAGACTTGGAAGCTGGAATTCGGGTTTTAGCAGTTTCTAAACTGGCGACTAGATAATTTTAAGCAAAACCACCTGATGACTTTTTCTTCTTAGAATGTTTCTGCAGTATATTGGCTTAAAAAGTGGGGGTTGGAGGGTGTGGGTGCACACCTGTAATTCCAGGAGGAGTCTGAGACAGCAGGGGCTGTCACATGCTTATCACCAGCTCACCGAGATCTCAGGATCCCAATGGGACTCTGTCTGAAAATTTTTAAAAAACCACTAGCGATATAGCTCAGTGGTAGAACAGCCCCAGGTTCAATCCCCAGTAACAAAAAGGAGGAGGGATGCTAGGGGTATCACTTGCACATGCAAGACCATGGGTTCAATCCCCTAGCATTGGAGGAGAAAAAAAAAAAAGGGCACGGGAGAGGATGTGCAGAGGATGTTTTCTGAAGGTTTGCAATATTTGAGTAGTTAAGGGCTTTGGGAACACAACAGTGAAGGTAATCTTGCTAATTAAAAGTCAGAGAGAAGGTGTACTTTTCTTAAAGACACACTTTCAAGAACAGTGTCCTACGTTTACTGGTTTACTTGAGTTCATTTTGTTAATGATCACAGATAATTTCAAACAGACTTGAAGCTCAAGTTTTAACACACATACAAAGCCCACTTTTATTTGCTGTCTCTATGACCCTTCTAGGACAGTCTAATCGTAGCAGAAGTGATTGGATTGAGGTTTCATGCTTCCCATTTTGGTACATACTGCTGAATAAAGAATGAACCACCAACAAAACACACACACACACACACCCATACTCAAACTTACAAATGTATACAGAAAGCCCAGATAATCCACAGAGGAAAGAATTCAACACTAAATTACCAAGACTTAGTTATATACTTACTAACATACTACATGAACTGTATTTCTCACTGGAGAAATTAATTGCCTAGAAAATTATTTTCCTTCAGAAAAAGCTTAACTTTCCATAAAACTTAGCCTTTCATAGTAGAAACTTCTGAGGTTCCTTTATAAACATCCTATTTCTATGCTTCACTCTAGGGTTCTGGGTACACTGCAATGATTCCAAGCTAAACATGTGCACTATGGATGAAGTACGCAAGGCCCAAGCTTATATCTTATTTTATACCCAGCGAGTTACTGAGAACGGACATTCTAAACTCTTGTCTCCAGAGCTACTGTCTAGTAGCCAGCATCCCACTGAAGAAGCTGATACCTCTTCTAATGAAATCCTTAACTGAGCCAAAGATAGTGGGGCTGTCTTCTTGCAGTTTGTATATATACTTTTTAAAAGGGCTAACTTACAATTTTGAGCTTCATTGTTTTTCTTACTTATGAAATCAGTGCACACTACATTTACACATTTTGTATTTAACTATGACAACTTTATTTTTTACAGAGACAGTGTATCAACTGCAGGGAACTAAACTTTTGTCAAGTACTTGGGAGTTCTAAACTTTTAGTATTTACCTCAGACTAGTTTACCTCTTATTTTGATGTCTTAATTGGCTCACATCATGAATTCGTGCAATCTACTGAAGAAATTCAGGTGGCATTTTATATACATTTGTTACTTTTGTAGCTATTTTCTATACAAATTCAAAAGAGATTGAAAATTAGATACTTTCTTCACAATGTCTACCAAAAGAAGTCATTTCTTTAAGGCCATTTGTATACTGAATATCTGCCCTTTGAACAGAGTTAAACTAACACAATGAAATATCAAGATATCTCCTGAATACTCAGCAGCACATTCATTGATGTTCCCAAGGCTTCATGCATTACAGGGCTCAAAATAGATCTTGTAAAAATTGTTTTAATAATTGTTCTTTATTTGGCAGAGTCAAGCCGTATTTTAACAAAAATGGCAGATTTACAAATGGTATATTAAGTGAACTTTATAACTAAGGACATGAAAAAATGATGGCTGGGACTTGTGATTTGTCAACAGCAAACAGGTTCTAATAAGACAGATTCTAATAAAGCAGTCATAAATTTGAATTTAGCAAACCAGTATATTATGATGTTGTACAAATATAGTTTATATTGGGTATGTGTTCATTTTAATTTGGTAACATTGGATTTCTTATACCTTTGTATAGCTTGAGATTTTTAGTTCAAAGGAGTAAGTCTCAGAAAAAAACGACATAGAGAAGTTCAAAATTGGCAACTGGTTTATACATCTAGTGTCTCAATTTGCTAAATACCTGAAGCCTGAATATTTTACTCTTGTTAGGATTATGGGACTACTGGGAACTGCTTAGATAAACATGAGGTCCCAGCTTTAAAAAAAAAAAAATCAAAAACAAAATATTACCTAAACTTGCATTTTATTCAGAATAGTATGAGACATTCATTTTGCTCTTCTCTAAAAACTCCACTAGACGGATCTCTTTTAACTTACTCAGACAGAGGAGACTTCCACCGATCTGTGCAGATCAGCTATGTAAGATCTTAACCTCAGTGTTAATCACCGGAAGATCCTTTGTCCCTTTTTCTTAAATGGGTTCTTCTGCAGCTTGAAATCTAATGAAAAAATATCTTCTAGAATGCTCTTGGCCACTGGTGGTCATGTGGAAGTATAAACTTGAAAAAGACTTCTATCTCTATTATTAGCACATTTAAGTTTCACAAAACAAGTCATATGGGGCAGCTGGTAACGAAGTGCAATGAGAATATATCACTGAACGGACAAATCATTTGTGCCAAAACACAGCTGCAACATTAAATGGCTAGGTGTATAACTGTTCATTTAGTGAACACCGATGAAAGTTGTTACCTCAACTGTAATATATTCTTATACCTCATTAAAGATTTATGTGGTCAA
>PVKS010036948.1:0-18974 GCA_004027875.1 Aplodontia rufa
AATCCAGATAAGATGTAATGCTTTACAATCTAATACCTTTTTTTTAGAATTATAAAGGGAAAGGGAAGGGAGGGATAAGGGAGGGTAATTGGGGGGGGGCACTCCTGGAGATAATTGCAATATCCAGAATATTTACACATTTTATACACATTTTATATTACTTTGTTAAAATCATGTAAGGTTGTTCAAAAAATAATAAAAAAATGCAAAAATAAAAAAATAAAAAAAAAATAAAAGCATGCAAATAAATGAATGTGATTGTGTTCCAGTATATCTTTATTCATGAAAACAGGCAGTGGATCTATAGCCACAATTTGAAAACACATACTGTAGTACATAGAACATGTACGGTGAGACCTCCATATTCATATTCCACATCCACTGATTCAACCAAAACAAATCTAAACTGAACATGAACAGAATTTTCCTTGTTATATTTCCCTAAACAATATAGTATAGCAGCTATTTACATAGTATTTCCATTCTGTTGTGTATTACAAGTAATCTAGAGATGAATTAAAGTATACAGGAAAAAGTGTGTAGGTTATTTGTAAATCCTACACCGTTCTGTGTAAGGAACTTGATCATCCTTGGACTTGGTATCTGCAAAGAGTCCTGGAACCAATCACCCCTGAATACACAGAAATGGCCATATAGTCATAGGACATAATTCATAATGATTTTTTTCAAAAATCACGAAGTGCATCTATATTTGTTTATATAGTCTCTAAAATCTATATCAGAGCAATGTTATTTCTGTACTCATTTCTGTGCTTAAAAGTGGACACACATGTGTATGTATGTTTGCACATGAACATACAAGGAAACTTTCTGGAATTATTCATAACACCCAGTGTCCCTGAGTGGAACTGAGCACCAAGCTTGGAGAGAGGCTAAATTTTCACTCTATATGTACAGAAATTATTTTTATGTGTGATTATTATAAGTTTCAGATTAAGGTGAGACTATTGATTGTATAATATTTTGATCAGTTTGATCATATGTGTCAGTTGATCCACTTAGCATTTAATTTCATAAAACTGATCTTTTTTTTCTGTGAAAATGGAAACCATCAAGGAATACAGCATCTTTTTTAAGGGTTAGTTAGAGCCCTTTTGATTAATGCTACCATCATTTTCAGAGGTTTGTCTTTCTTTCTTTCTTTCTCTTTTTTTTTTTTTTTTTTTGTAACTAGGGTTTGAACTCAGGGGCTCCTAACCACTGAGTCATATCCCCATATTCCCAGCCCTTTTTATGATTTTATATTGAGACAAGGCCTCACTAAGTTGCCAAAGCTGGCACTGAACTCGCAACCCTCCTGTCTAAGCCTCTAGAGCCACTGGGATTACAAGTGTGTACCACCATACCTGGCTGAGAAACAGCATCTCTGCCTACGTATGTGCAAATGTGTTTATCATGTAACAGGAAAAAAAACTAAGAAATCAGTTTCTAACAGCTCTTTGTTTCATGAACTTATTTTTCCTTGATGGATTGATTGATTTGAGATGAAATCTCACTGTATTGCCTAGATTGATCTTCAACTCCCGATCCTCCTGCCTCAGCCTTCTGAGAAGCTGGGATTGCAGGTGTTCACCATTGGGCCTGGTTCCCTTTATTTATTACATACAATCAAATTTTTATTATGTCTGAAAAAAAACAATCCTATCTTTTCCAATTAATATTTGGCATTTCTGTGAGAGTATATGAAAAATAAAGAAAAAGAATAAAATTTAAAAGGCATACAGTGTCCATCAATAACTATTTTAAATGAAGTCACAAAGAGGAATTACATGCTATGTTGGTTGTGATCTTCAATTTCAAAGTTACCAGGATAACTTATAGAAAAAGTCAAGATGCCTCTTCCTTCACTGACATATAATAAGTTTGATTATACATTCCAGGAATCACAGAGCGGAAAATCTTTACACTTAAGTGGACCCCTCAGCACCAGAAGGACTTATAGGTCCACTAAAGAAGAGAGCAGATTCAGAAAAACAGACTTAACTTCAAGGTCAATGGGTCTAACATGAAAAATGAGAGGACAGAAACCCAATAGTTCAGGGGCCAGTTTTTTCCTGGTGAAAGGTCACTATAAAGCTTAATGGAAGAGACCTGTAGGAGGAACAAGACTAGTCCCTCAAAGGTCAGGATGTCTAAGGAGTGGCCATAACAAACAAAAGCATATGTTCACCTTTACAAATTTGAAGTGGTTTTTTACCCAAATATTTTCTTCAAGTTTCCCAGGGATTCATTGAAAAGTCTGGATCATTAAGGCAAGGGAACAGTGCCAACTTTTTTTTAAATTAAAAATGTTAGTGAAGTTGCCATCTATTCTATAGAATTTCCCTTTTGTTTCATTTATCTTATGGGTTCCTCATGTCATAAAATTCCTGTGGTTCTCTAAGATGTTAGAGTTCTTTACTATATTCTATGGAAGGAAATTAAATACATAGTTATAAACTGCTGAGATGTAATTGACAATATCCACAAAACATTTCCTCCAGTGAGTACTTATATTTTTATCCTTTAATTTTAATGAGAACAAATCCTGTTTGAACTCTCAAGGGGGAATAGACTCATATGCATGAGCTATTGATGGTTCTGGCAAAATTATAGAAGTCAAGAATACCAGCAAGACACTGACCATCTTTGGCCTTATTGTTCCACCATCTGTTCTCTGCAGCAAGAGCCCATCTTAGACTTCAGCCTTGGCTCACTGCAGTAGCCCCCTTGGTACTACATCAGTTTAATTTTGAGGATAACAAAGGTTCTTGCTCTTGAAATTAATCAGCTCTTAGATTCTCCAATCACTACCAAAATATTTTTTTATATTTTTGATATAATAAAGCTTCCAAATTTCTCTTTTCTAAAATTAAACACATTGGATATGTGGGCAGTCTCAAGCATCAGTGTCATTTTTAAGTTTTTGTGGGATAATAAAGAGTTAAATTTGAGTTATCTATCTCTTCATTCACCAGTTATTTCCCAAAATGCCTCCAAGACATAAAAATCATCCGACATTATCAGGACTGACTCTTGTAGCTTTCTGTTATTACCCAAATCTCAGTAACTGAGACAAAGAGCACCAAAAATAACAAGCATTTATTGAGCACTTCCTATCTCCACATTTGCATGGATAGCATTTAATTCTAACTGCAGTCTTATGAAATTCCTGCTGTGATTCTTCTCATTTCTCTGATGAATTCCTGCATTTGACCAGAAGAATAAGCTGAATGCACACAGTGAATAGCCTAGATGGGGTTTGAAGCCAGACAACGGGACTTGGCGCTCTGTCTTCTCTATGTCCTAGCCAGGTCCAAGAGTGCTCAGAGATATATTTTTAAATATATGTGAATGGAACATGGTTATGCTATGCCTTCTTATTTGCTGTGTGAAAGTTTCTGTTTATTAGTAAGCTTCATTTGAATGATCAAATCAATTGCACATAAGTAGTGTCAAATGTGTATCTTATGCAATGTTAACTTTCCCTGCAATTCAGTTAATGCTCTGCATTTGCCAAGCAAACACTCTCTTAATTATTATTATAAGTACAATTTATTGATTATTTATGTCCCCTCTGTTCCTACATTATCACTAAGCTCAAGCAGCTTATGCTCATTTAACAAATTTAGAAACTGCAGCTCAGAGAAGGTAAATGATTCACCTCCCCTTCCAGACACGGTGAGCATGTGGGTTGCCTTGGCCGGCTTCAAAGCTTCTGCTAATTCCACTGCTCATGCAGCCTCCTTTTTAAAAACAGAATATCTCCTTTTCCCTCCCAATTAAGCACAAAGTCTTCATCATAGATGTCTGATATCATGAGAGTGTGTGTGTGTGTGTGTGTGTGTGTGTGTGTATGTATATATATATGTTTCTTTTAAGTTATAAAATTCACCTGTTGCCACCATAACCTTTGTTTCCCACTTCATCTATATATATTTTTATTCATTCAACATAGTCTTACATTTTGTATGGAATCGTTGTTACATATTTATGCATACATTGATATTCACAAAGTAAATTAGGACCAATCCTAGTCCAGGATCTCCCCCCTTCGACCACTCCCTGCTCTCATGTTTCCGCAGCTTTACCCCCATGTTATAGATAGAAATAAGCATATACATGTGTATTAATTTTAGAACTGTCTGAGCTTCTCTGCTTGCCTGTGTATAGTTGGGCTTCTTATGGGAGCCCAGAGTTCCCAGTTGCATTGATAATCCCCTAATCCTCCCTCCCCTTCCTGTTTCCTTCCTTTTTCCTCCTAGCTTCATAGTTATGGTTCACCCTGCTTTCACCTATATTGAATTTACTTTTTGAGCTTAGCTAACTTTATTATAAAGATAAATGCTCAGAAAACACTGCTCAGGGTTCCATCGAACAAAGGTCAATATTAATTCCCAGGGGGTCTTAGCTGCTTTCATTTTGACACATGTGGTGTCCATGTGCTAGGCATGGTGCAGTACGTTTCATTCTCACATAGAAGCTGCTCATCACATTGCTCTGTCCCCACCAACCAGTATTTATGAGATTGGGAAGAAGCTCAGACAGACACTAAATTGTGGTTTATGGAGTGATGAGATCAATTTTTCTATGTCCTAACACCCAAGACCATGGAACCATGAGACCCCTACATGTGCTGATGGCTTCATGTGTGCATGGAGAATTGGAATTGAATCTCCCTCTGCAATTAAAGGGGTGTTCTCACCATGCAACCTAAAGCAAGGTGTAGGTGATCTCCTCTATAGAGGCTTGCCATTTGTCATTGCTGCTTATGCTGAGAATGAGGCAATAAGTTGATCCAGATCAGCAATCAATCATCTATGTGGCCTTTCAGGGGTAATTAAACCTGAAACTCTGGGCTTGGATCTGATGATATCTCAAAATTCCTTTCTACGTGAGGGCTATTGTATGTGATGATACAGCTAAACCTTCAACCAGGAGAAAGCGCATCCCAAACTTGGGGAAAGAAAAGTGATAACAGAGGGGAAGAGAAAGGAAGGAAGGAAGAAGCCAAAGGAAGGAGAGAGATTAAGAGAGAAGTGGGAGTGGTGAGGGGAGAAAATCAATGAAAGTTACTTAAATGCAAAAAAACATGTTCATTCCAACTTCATTATGAAAAATATGTTATTTGTTTTATCGGCTCCTTTGTAATGCATTCACACTTATTTTCTAGAAGTTAACTAAGAACTAATTTAGTTTGAGATCCAGTTAAAGCAAAACAAAATAAAGCCTAATAAGGAAGTTCAATTGAGATTTTGGTGATTTGCATGCCCAAGTCCCAACCTCCTTTTTGATTAACTAGTTGATTGGCAGTACCTGGTGTCATTGCATCTACTCACTTACGCATACTGTCATACATGACCAGGATGAAGCCTTGTAAATTGTATTTGAGCAATAACTATTTGCAGATTAATTGTCACCTGTTCTGAATAAGGAAAGCTCAGAGGCCTTTTGTTGCAGTTTTGATATTCTTACAGAAGATTTAAGAACCAGATCATTTATGCAACCACCAGAAGATTCCAGTATTTCAGATACAGTGAAGCATTATTGTGTAAAGGTTTTATGGCCTATATGCCATTAGCAAGCCTGTGGAGACTCCAACATATAAAAATGTTGATGATACTATATAAAAAATGGCATTCCATTATGACTTTCTTGGTGTTTATTGTAATGGAATAAACCAAGATGAATCCTTTAAGTTCTCATGCACAATTCCACAGCATTTCCATTGTGATTTATCAAGAAGTAACGCACAACACTTTTACAGTGCTGCCACCTTGCAGAGAGGAGCCAGAGGAGAAACATTTTAATGGGATAATAGTGTTTTGGTCAACCCCGACAGCACAGCCTGTAATATATTTCTCCCTGCACGTGAAGTCTCCATCTTCTGAGTGTTCCCCATGACATTTATATTTTATAGGTATAATCCCCTTCCTAATTCTCCTGACCCAAAGTAAACATTTTTCAATTCTATGTCCCTTCTTAGAATTAAGCAGTCTTTCACTCCAACCATCAGCTTATGTTGCATTCCTATTCTGAAATTGCTGCTCGTAAGAACACGGCACTTAGCGAGAAGATAGGGTCTCTGGCATTGAGAAGTTTGTTGAGAGCAGCAGTGAGGGACCTGCATTGACTGAGCACCTATTATGCACTCCAGTGCCAGGAGCATAATGGAGCTGCATCATGCCTACTCTCTCCCACGCTGCATTAACGGTTGTGATCCTTACAACAGTAGAGTATGAGGCAAATATTGCCAACATTCTTTTTTAAAGAAGTCTGTTAGACCTTTTTTATTAGAATAATAGATTTAGAGTCAATAAAATAAATTGCTAAATAAGACATCCAGTAAGTGCCAGAGCTGAGCTTTGAACTCAGTTGTGTCTGACTCACAAACTACATACCACCATGCCTCCCTGACAAGTAAGAGAAAATAAATCATATGCACACATAATATTATATATATACAGAAGTGGAAATTAGGGTAGTGGACCATCAATTAACAATACATCTAAGTGTTAGAAATTTCTATATTGAATCATCTTTGGAAGAAAAATTGGGAATGAGAACACAGTCATGAGTCATGAGCCACATGACATTTTAGGCCACATCAGATTACAAATGTCTCAGGGGTCTCACAAGATTACGCTGCATAGTGACATGATAGCTGTTTAATGGATGTATACTATATAATATTTGCACGATGAAAAACTTGCCCATCAGTAAGCTACATATGACTATACATTCAGAATTTTAGGGCTTTTAAGATTTTTTGGATATATTTTAAGTCAGCTCTATTTTGTCTTCATAATACTCTTAGAAGAGCTCCACTTTTTCAAAGTACGAAATTAATTTACAAAAATGTGGCTGAAATAAGTAAAATAAATGAAAATTCAAGTCTTGTACACTGTCTTGTTCTATAAGGTGCAAAACACTTCAGGGTTGGAAATTTAAGAGTATTTTGGACCAAAATATTCATTTAAAAATGAGGAGAATGAAATATAAAAAGTTTTGCTCATCTTTAGCTAAGGACAAAATAAAAGGGAGATACCAGGTCTCTAACTCCCAAACCAAACTTTTCATTACATTTTAATCAAAAATTTCCAACTCCTTATCTAACTAACTCATTATTCAACAGCCTTAGAAACCAAAAATGACAATATCCCCAGTGCTGCTGCAGGTGATGACTTAGGCCTTTCATTTAAGACTGATTTTCTGCAAGAAATATATCTGCCTGCTCTGACATGGCCACATATTTGGTTTGCAATTTCTCACCTGCCTCTCCTCAGGCTCTTTGGTACTCTGTTGGCTTATACTCCCCCAGGGTGGTATAATGATACTAAACATGTAAGACCAGTTCATTTCAACAGTGGGGCATTTACTAAACTTCCAGCATGCATCAGCTCAACTCTAGGCTCTAGGGAATCAGTCCTGCCTAATGAGGAAGGAGAAGTGGAAACAGCTAAGCAATTAGATGACTGAAAAACTTTTATTCTATTAATTCAGCAACAACCTGTCAAACACCACTATGTGCCAAGCATGGTGCAAAATCATGCACAAAGTTCAATTAGATGATAGAAGATAAGAATAAAATTGCAATCAGTACAAATGATAGGAGAGAGAGTTACAGTGTCATGAAAGTGCACCACAAAGGGAGTGGACCAAGCCCAGAAAAGATAGCAAAGGCTCAAAGGGAGAGAGCCCCATTTAGAAAAAAGTATGTGTGTGTGTGTGTGTGTGTGTGTGTGCGTGTGTGCTATAATGTAGAACAAAATTTTGAAGCTGGTAAGAAAAACCATCACAATAAATACTGAAGGGAGGAAAGATTAGAGGAAAAAGCCAGTACAGGAAGACATGGAAGAAATGATTAAAGAAAATCCATGGTCCAATCAATAAATGGGCCAAAGAGCTAAACAGAAACTTCTCAACAGAGAACATTGAACAAGCCAATGAATACATGAGAAAGTGCTCTAAATCACTAGTAATCAGAGAAATGCAAATGAAAATGACATATGGATTTCACCTTACGCCAACAAGATTGGCAAAAATGAAGAATATAAACAATAATAGATGCTGGAGGGGTTGCAGAGAGATAGGTACACTAGCACACTGTTGGTGGAACTGCAGACTAGTACATACCCTCTGGAAAGTAGTGTGGAGAACCCTCAAAAAATTAGGGATGAACCCACCATATGATCCAGCTATCTCTGTCCTGGGTATTTTCCCAAGGGAATTAGAATCAGCACATTATAGTAACACAGCAACATCCATGTTCAAAGCAGCTCAACTTACAGTAGCTAAATTATGGAACCAATCCAGATGCCCCTCACTTCGTGAATGGATCCAAAAACTGTGATTATATATATGTATGTATGCATGTATGTATGTATATACATATATACATACATACCGTGGAGTTCTACTTGGCAATTAGAAATAATGATATTGCAACCTTTGAAGGTAAATGGATGGCAATGGAAGAAATCATGTTGAGTGAAGTTAGCCTAACCCAGAGAGTCAAAGGTCAAATTGTCTTCCCTCATGTGTGGAGGCTGGAGCTAGACCCAGGCCTGTGTGAAAGGTGGTCAACCCTTATGTATTAGATCCAGCAAAGGCACAGTAACACATAACCTGTAATTCATACAGATGTATCGGAAAGAGGGCATCGGGGGAAGGGTAAGGGTGAGAATTTAGGGTGGGCTCTAGGGGGTAAATCTCATTTTAAGAATATATACATATCATATTGTTGTATTGGATGCATTTTTATTGAACAATAACTAAATTTCTTAATAAAAATAAAAAAGAAAATCCATGGTGAGCTTGTGCACATCACATCCACCTGGAGCTCATGACTCATAGTAAAGATGTGACCAACCAGAAGGAATATACCTCAAGCATGTACTATGATGTAAAGTCAAAACTTCCACCAATGTTTTGACTTTGTTTAATTTGCTAAAAGCTTACTTTAGGCTGTTAAAATCACTTATTATAGAAATGAATCATAGATCCTGTAAGGCCTCAATATGGTGACTTCAACAATTGGAAAATACTACCTGCATAACTTCCTGGGAAGAAAACATTCTCCATCATGTCTGCCCTTGCAAACATACAGGTTCGTTCTTTTAAATAAAAGGAATCAAATATGAAATAGTAATATTTTCAAAACAAGGGTTCCTACAAGAATAAAACCAAACCATAGCACCAAAAGAGAAGTTGGAAATACAAATATTAAACAAATTTTTACTAATCACATTATGCCCCAGGGACAGCAGTAGCTCAATAATGTCCCTCAGAGTAGGAACTGAGGATTCACTGCGGGCAATATAAGGCAGGGAAAGCAAATCTCCATCTTCTCATTCATTGAAAGAAAATATGCATCAGTTGTACATCATGTTTGAGACAAGGCACCAGGAAAAGGTTATTACTTGAAAATTCTCTTTTCAAAAGACAACTCTAAAAATATTGTCTATTTCACCCTTGTACTAAATCAAACTAACCTTTTCTTTCCTACCCAACTCAGAATTTTCTCCTCCCTCACACCCATATGCACATTGTTCTTAATTACAAGATTGCCCTTTATCCTTTCTTGTTAAGAAGTATGGAAATAAGTAAAACCATGTAACTGAGAACAAACACAATCTGTTTATTCAGAGATTACTGTAGTAAGGGAGTTGGCCACCATCCCTTGAGTTTGGCAGAAACTCAAAGGCAAGCAGGGACATGCAAAATCACTGTGGTAAGAGAGAAGAGCAAAAGACTTCAAATACATCCTGACTGGATGTCATTTACACAGGGAAGTGGAAATGCACTAACCAGAAGTGAAACATCTTATGTGATTGATTTTAGGGACCATATTCAGCTGTCTCTAGTTAGTTCCAGTCAGGGTAAAGGTAAAAATTAGGGAACCTGTCCATACTTGACCAAGTCTCAACCACACAGGGTCAATTGCTGCAGAAGATGTGGTTTGGGTTCCTGGACTGATTACTGTTGTTGTGGGCTAGATCTATCTGCATGCCCTTTGTTCACTCATATATTCAGTCCTTTCCTTTGATCAATCTGTTTCTTGAGAAAGGCTGGTCAATTTCAAGGCTAGAGATCCAGCCCTTTACCACTGGGGGATGGTACCGTTCTCTCCATAGTCAACAAGGAGATCTTGACCTTTTTGCAGTCATATCATCATGATGATATGACAAGGGAATGGCTGCATGGGGCCTTTTAAGACCCTAAATAGAATGTAACAGTGGTCTGTGACACAAAAAACAGCATAGCCATGTGACACACACAGAATAAAACAGTTTCTGTAAGATAATTCAGATCCAGGAAACCCTTATGATTCAACCTAAGCCAAGAACAAAATCCACATAGGCTGTGAAGATCAGTCTTGGAGAACTTCTCCATATGGTCTCTTCCACACTATTTCATTGATGCAAGTACAAAAATACAAGCTTAGCCATGACATAGACTCTACTACAAATAGTCAACAAAAGCATCTACAGCAATACAATTGTCTACAAATACTCATACCAAGGAGTTGGGATTAATCTGCATTCCATTTAAGGCAGAGGTAGTATCATTAATAACCTCTGCCAAAAATTCTTCACATAAAAAGTTGAGTCAGTAAATAGAATATTTTGAATAATCAGAGGTGGCTTTGTTTGGGAGCCCACATGTGAGTCAAAATTTCCAGCACTGGTGATTTATAGAAACAGGGATAGTATGTACACAAGCCTTTGAATACTAATTTTTAAGTGCATGAGGGGTGACTCTGAAACTAACAGGACCAGGCATCATGCTGTAAAAAATCAGCAGTCAGTAGGGGCACATAGGAAGAAGGGCATTATTCATGATATGAGATTAGAACTAAAATTTAAAATTAGCTGAATTACATTCAGATCTCTATTAGTCTCTTCCAAGTAGCAAAAACTTGGTCCATCATCCACAACATTTGTTTAATTCAAGTTTGGAGTTGCCTAGAATCTGATCAAAAGATGTAATAATCCTTGTATTATAAGAGGGAAGAGAGAGAGACAGAGAAACTAGCAAACACACAAGTTTGCTAGGTTAGCTTGTTTACAATTAACTATCCATGAAGGTACGGGTGGGCATGCATTGGCTATGATTGCCTATGGTCTTGTTTGATGAAATCAAAATTTCCCAGAGGTTTTGTTCACGGGTATCTGATGACAAATGGCATGTCCAGCAGCCATCAAGATTGAGGGCAGTGGAAATTCTTTGGAATTGTCTATGCATGATTTTAGAACGCATAGATTTGGATTTAACATTTATAATAAAAAATAAAAAGGCCAATATGAGTCAAAACAACCAGCTACATAAAGAAAATTATAGTAAGGATAATTATAAGCAAGGAATTGAAAATCAGTGAGGAATTATAGGTCTAGGTCCAAACATTGGGGTAATGCTTTTCACCATCTGAAATCATATCCTTGTTCTAAAGGTCTAAGTTTAACCAATATCTATCCCTGAAGAATGAAGTTCTTCTAGAAAATTTCTAAGAATCCACAGTGTGAATCCTTTACTGAAATAGGCTTCTAGTTGTACAGGATCCTGAACTGACTTTTTAGTTGTTTGGTTGTGTGTTTGTCCACCTAAGAACTGAGTTCCTAGAGTTTCATTATTATATTTTCTTGTTACTAGTACATGAAACGATTTTGTCTTCACTCATTTGTCCTGGTATAACAAATTGCTTAGACTAGAAATTTTATGAACAACATAAATTTATTTATGTCAATTCCAGAGGCTTGGAAGTTCAATATCAAAGCAACAGTAGACTTGGTGTCTGGTTAGGGGTCTGGTCCTCCTGCCAAGATAGTACCTTATTACTGTGTCCTTCAGATGGGATAAAGGCTATATTCTCACATGGCAGAAGAGACAGAAGGACAAAAAAGGACCTAAACTTGTTCCTTACAGCTCACCAATCCATTCATGGAGGTAGAACTCTCAATCACTTTCCAAAAGTCTCCACCTCCGACTGCAATGGGAATTGAGTTTCCACATGTATCTTGGAGGAACATACATTGAAATCATAGCCTGTCCCTTACAACCTCATTAAAGACATTTTCTTTGATGAGTCTCCCAATAATGAAATCAGCTGGTTGAAGACCACAAAGAGGTGATTTAGAAATATATCATGGGAAAACAGGTTAACTCTTAGTGATATTCTAGATACATACATGGGTTCCTTGCAATATTCTGCTATGTCTGTATGCAACATGGCAGAATCTAGTGTTGGAAAAGAACCCTAAGTACATGGGCTTTCTAATTACCAAACCATTGAGAGTAACCATCCTTTACAGGCTATTTTGAAGTAGCTTTGGGACAGGAAGCTCAAGAATTTCAGAATGTTTTATTAATTTTAATTTTAAAATATTTAATTTCTGAAAATTGTGCATGGTAAGAGCAGAGTAGTTTTTGAGTAAAATGTTAAGTCTTTCAAAGTTCCTCTATAATGGGTCCTATAAAGCATATGCTGCAATCACTTGATAGAAAAGCTGATGTGCCCAGGTTGGAAATAGAAAGTCAAGCAATTGCTTTCCTACAGTAAGGATTGTAAGTTTTTCACAAGGATATGCTTCAATTCATCCTAAAAATAGACACATGTTATTAAAACATTCAAAATCCATGAAGTATGGAAGCTGGATAAAATGCATCTGAGCATGTTCAAAGAACCCTTGAGGTTCTGCTAGGCAGTCCTTCCCCCACCCCTGCTTTACAGATTTTATGGACATAGGTCCTGACAGATGATGCATGATACCAGAATAATATCAAGTGTCTTTTTTAAGTTTCCTTACAAATGTTGATTTAGGATAGTAACCGATTTTTCTATACCATGATGACTAGTTTCATAGAGAAATTTAATAATCATTAGGAATAATCTGGTATTACCATGTGGCACTCCTGGGAGCACAAGAGATTATCAGAATGCAAGATACAACCAGAGTTTTCCCATTGTTTTGCTTTTCAGAAGCAGGAGTTAATTGATGATATTTTATAATGGAGTCTTTGAATCCTTTGAAGCTTTACTTAAGATTGTAACCTTGGTTAAGGCTCTTGTTTTTAACGATATGCTAGACCATTTCTCTCAGCTCCTTTTTTCTCTCTCTTTTCATGGGTGTTAACCTTTATATTAATCATCATCTCTTTAGATGGGATCTAAATCTCCCTAGATGGGATCTATCTCCTTAGTAAGGATAGATCTAAAGTTCCTTAATGCTTCCCTTTTTGATAAGATTCTAACAGAGGCAAGTAGCCCCTTTGTTTCCAAAGCATCCAAAATCATACGCTATCTCTAAAGCATACACACTCTCTGCACATATATTTATGTGTATACATTTATTCTGTGTTCTTTGGCTAGTTGACAAGCTCCACTAAATGCAATTAGCTCTGCCATCTGGATTGATTTCACCTCAAGTGGAGGGCTCATTCTAACGGACAGTGTAAACTGGTGTCATGATCACCTGCATTTTTAGCTTTGAGGGATGACCCAACAACAAATAATGTTAGGTCAATGGAAGTCTCAAATAAATCTGAGTGAGACATCAGCATACTTGGCGCATGGGAGGGGTGGAATACTAGAAGCAATCGGCATTTGGTGGTTTGTTGCAGTTTGCATCTGAAATGTCCCCCAAAAGCTCTTGTTTTGAAGGTGTGGTCCCCAATGCAGCAAAGTTCAGAGATGGGGCATTTGGGAAATGACTAGACCACAAGAGATCTGGTCTTATCGATGGATTAATCCATTAATGAATTAATAACTTGCTAGCCTATGGGAGGTGGTAGAATCTGTAAGAGGAGGGCCTAGTTGGAGGATACAGGTCACTGGAGGTATGCCCCAGAAGGGTGGACCTTACATTCAGTCCTTCTTCACTCTCTATGCTTTCCTGGCCACCACGAGGTGAGTAGTGTTTCTCTGCCACACTCTTCCTGCCTTGATGCTCTGCCTCACCACAAGCCCATAGAAATGGAGCCAGCTAACCATGGCCTGGAAACCCCCAAATCTGATCCAAAACATTTCTTCCTCTAAATTTATTTTCTAAGGTATTTTGTCACAGCAATTAAAAGGTGACTAACACAGGTGTCTTAGGAGAGTCACTGGCAAATATAGGGAGTCTGGATGAAAGGAAGAGGAGAATTGAGTTGACAGAGGTGAGGAAAGAGAGAGAAAAAAGAATAAGAGGAAAGAAGGAGAGTTGAATATAAGCAGGCACCTAACTGGAAGACAAGGGGGAGAAGGATTCACTAGCAAATGAATCTAGTTTCCTGTTGCTCTCTTTAGTCAAATTCAATGAAACTTTGTCCAAAGACTTTTAGTGAAGCAATATTGGCTCATAATATTGTTTGATGCCCTCTACATACCAATCAAAGAAATGCTTCCCATGGAGTTTAGGAAATCATATTTCTCTTCTTTTCTGAAGTACCTCTCAAGCCTTCTGTACAGTGGCCACTGAAAGTGCAAACCATCCTAGGTGAAGGTAAGTCAACTGAGTTAGACCCGAGAATTAGAACTATAATGAGAGTACATAACAGAAGATGGAGTTTTTCCTGCTAGTACTGAGGCTTAGACAACCACATGGCAATCGTCAGTGGAAATGTGATGCTGAGCACTCCATGTTTTAGGTCTCCAGCAATGATGGTACTCCAAATACAGACCTGATGATCTGCACCCTCAGCAGTCAAAAGAAGAAAGAGTCAGAAAGCACACTGTGAATCAGAGCCAAGCAGTTGGGACAAAATGCTGAGATGGAAGGAGATCATCCTCCAATGCTATTAGACACTCACAGCAACATTTGTCTAAAGTGATTAACAGATGAGAACTACAAACTCACCAATCTGTTGTTTGGGTGGATCAAACATCAAGCTTATAGTGTCTACACCTATATTTTATGCTATTGTTCTCTATATGATGAACACCTTTAGACAGCACAACACAAGCTAGAAATGAAAAACAGCAAAGAAGAATGAAGAGGAATGACCTGTTTCCACAAAGGATACTAATCAAATGGGAATCAATAAAAAAACTCAGGTATCAAAATGAGAATAAAGCCTAGGAGCTCGATACAAGAGGAACAGAGGTGGATCCAGTGCTTCCTACCACAACAGTGTGGACTTAACAAGCCCAAAGCAACAAGGTACAAGGTACGGGGGGCATCACAGGAACCAGCTCTGGCTCTAGGCCATTGCTGGCTGGTGCATGGTGGCAGTGACAGCTCTGCCTATCTCTGAACTGCCTTTGAGGTCATCTTCCCTTTTCTTGAAGGACAGCACATGTTTACAGCCATTTAACTTTATCAATCCACTTCCTACCCAGTAGAATCCCATAAGCCAACAGCATCCTTCATCTCTGCCCCTTTAGGCCATGGCAGCATATCTTCTGGAATGGCTCATCTGAACCACAAACCATGCACCTAATCTCTTTAGCAAATGCTTGTTCAGCTACACCCAGAGCACACTAGATAAGCTGAGAATCTACAACATCGTAAGGAATTAGTATCTTTTTGCTACATAGGTCTTCAATTTATTGTTTTTCTTCTTGCATTTTATTACAAGCAGCCAGGAGAAACAAGGCCATATCTTCAACACTTTGCTTGGAAATATCCTCAGCTAAATATCCAAATACATTGCTTCCAAGTTCTACTTTAAGAAGACAGAGCATAGTTAAGCCAACTCTTCTGCTGATTTATAACCAGGGTCACCTTTCCTCCAGTTCCCAGTAACATGATCCTCCTTTACAACCAAGTCCTCACCTGAAGCGACTTTAACCATTGTATTTTTCCTGTAGGCAATCTAGGTCTTTTATTATCAAGGACCTCAAAACTCTTCTAATCATCTACCCCTTATCAAATTCCAAAGCCACATCCATATTTCTTTTTATTTATTTATTTATTTTATTTTTTTTTTTTTTGGTATTTGTTGCAGCAGCACAACATTTCTTAGTACCAAATCTGTTTTATTTTGCTAAAGTTGCTGTAACAAATCAGGAAAGATTGGGTGGCTTCAATAACAACAAAAACAAATGTAGTATCTCCCAGAGTTTTAGAAGGTAGAAGTCTAATATCAAAGAGTCAGCAGGGTTGCTTCCTTCTGAGGGTTGCGAGGGAGTGTCTGCTCCAGGCCTCTTCCGTAGTTTTTTGTTGTTGTTGTTTTGGTTTTTTTGCTGATAATCCCTTATGTTCTTTGACTTATAGAAACATTCCAATCTCTGCCTTTATCATCACATTGCTGTTTTTCTGTTTGTTTATGTCCAAATTTCCCTCTTTTATAAGACTATCAGTTATAGTGAAATTGAACCCCAACTCACTCATGTATGACCCCATCTTAACTAATTAAATTTGCAGTGACCTTATTCCCAAGTAAGGTCATGTTCTGAGGTACACAATTCAGCCTACAATAATTTAGCCTCTACCAAACTTCTTCCATGTATGTTTTGTACTTTTAAAATATATCCTCCCTTCCTTGAAAATGAATAATATCCTAAGTCCTTAATAGAATCTTATTGCATGAAATAAAATTTCTATTTTAATAAATATCTTTTATAATCAAAGCTTGATATCAGATTAATATGCAAATAAAAACCCAGAGACATGATAATCTCTAAGATAGAACCCAAATGTATCTGTGTGATTCCAAAGAAGAGCTAGAAAATAATATAGCTAGCTAGAAAGGTTTTTTTATAGTTATAACTACAAAATAGTTATATTTGAACCCAGTGATATTCCGGATAGAAGTGGATAGGTGTCTGGACAATTTGGACATTCAATATATTGGAAAGGAAATCAGCACGAGGATGGAAATGTGAGATGGTAGGGAGAGATTCTTTGATTTGTGGACGATTACTCTGGAGAACCAAAAGCAAACACAGGTATTCTAATTTTAAATCTACTTTCTACCATGAAATACTTTCCATCTTTGTTGATTCAAAATGGAATTTACCCAAAGTTCAACTGCCCTACTATACAGCATGGGAAGAACGGTGAATCTGATCCTTAAGTCTTCTCACCTGCTCACCTAGGTGGTCTTTGAAAAGTAAAGGTGTTTCTAAAAAGAAAAGGCAGTATTATATTATACAGAGAACTGAACAGGGGTCTTTCTTTATGTGAATGAAACCTACATCTCAATGGAATTCCTTATTCACAAAGCTGCTCCTCCTAGTTTTAATTGAAAGATAAGCTCCCAGAAAATGTGAACTAAAGTAATCTCTGAACCTTTATCTCCTTTCAAAGGAAATGTATAGTTTTAATAAGATATTTGCATAATACTTCATAGTTTATTTTATGTATGCATTTGCAGTTATATTTACATTTCAAAGTGCCTTACATCCTTGTAAAGTTCAGCAGGGATTCATTCTCTCCATTTGATGAATGAAAGATTGAGACACAGAGAAAAGAAATGAAACTTGTCAAACTTCATAATTGTCTAATCAGGATTAGTCAGTAATATAGCCAGTTATAGGGACACTGGATAATAGTAAATAAGTTGAAAGCTGGGATGGAGCAGAGGCTCAGTGGTTACAGTGCTTGCCCGTAACTGGGGTTCAAACCCCAACACCCATGTATGCAACTAAGCGTCAGAGCAATGAAAGCCATGTGAAAAACTCAATAAAAATTGATTTTTTCTTTCTCTCTCTCTCTCTCTCTCTCTCTCTCTCTCACTGTCCTTCTCTCTTTAAAAAAAAATAAGTTGAGGGCCAATTCACTCAGAAAGTCAGCAGGATTGGTTTCAGGGCACTGTAGTCATTGTGATGCTACAAACTAGAGTAGACATAGACACACACAAACTTTCACACTGTTCTGTACACAACTTTTTCTAAGTTTTAGGCTGCCTCTTGGTTAGCATCCACCTATGAAGAAATAAAATTGCTGGTTATCAAACAAAGCATATTCCACAAAGCACTGTCACCTAAATTTTCAAAAGCAACATCTGCCTCCATAGGAAAAGCCCTTGTTATTTCTATAATTAATGCAAGGTGGCCAGCTGGCCTCCACACAAAGACACTTTATTTTACTCTACCTGGAAAACCACTTAAATAAAAAATGAAGAATTTCCAAAGGATTCTCCATAAACCCAAGAGTGAAGAGAATTAAGATTATGTCTTACACCCTGCACAGACACATGGGTAGCCTGGGGAACTAGATGACAATTTCCAATGTAGAGAATTGCAAAAAATAAGAGTAAAAATCAGAAGAGAATAAGAGATGACATTTATGGAGGACTCAGTCTGTGCCATGAACTTTTAACCTAAGGACACATGTGATTTCCACAGCAGTTCTATGAGGAAGAAATCTAAATAGCAGCTTTCTGCAGATGAGGAACTTATGCTAAGTCAAAGAGTCAAGGCATTGCATCCAGACACCTCCCTTAAAACCATAGTCTTTTTTTTTTTAAGAGAGAGAGAAAGAAAGAATTTTTCTTTAGTTTTTCATGTAGCTTTTGTTGCTCCAAGATTTTGTTGTATACTTGGTGCTGGGGTTTGAGCTTGCATACTCATGCACGCCGGGCAAGCGCCATAACCACTGAGCCACTGCCCCAGCCCTAAACCACAGTCTTAAAAGCAACATTTTATGCAAATATACTTGCACATCAGAAAGAAAATTAAAATTCTGTTTGTTGAAGATACAGACAGACTATGTATGTATGGGCATTGACAAATACACTTATGAAGATGGAAAAAATATTGAAATGTGTTTAGGATAAGTGAGTGAAAAAAGAAAACAAAGATATGAACAACTTATGTTTTAAAAATTGCATGTATATCATTTGGAACAACAAGAAACCAAGAATTGCCAAAGCACTACTAAGCAAGAAAGATGAAACAGGCGGTTTTGCCATTCCAGATCTAAAACTATACTATAGGGCCATAGTAACAAAGACAGCATGGTACTGGTATCAAGACAGGGAAAAAGACCAATGGAATAGAATAGAAGACCCCGAAACAAATCCTCAAATCTTTAAACATCTGATTTTTG
>PVKS010036949.1:0-18977 GCA_004027875.1 Aplodontia rufa
GAAGCTTTTTAGTTTAATTGCATCCCATTCATTTAATTTTGATTTTACAGCATGCGCCATAGGAGTTCTATTACGGAAGAAGCGGCCGACTCCTATAAGGTGTAGTGTTGACCCGACTTCTTTTTCTAATAAATTTAGAGTTGTAGGCTTAATATCCAGTCTTTGATCCATTTTGATTTAATTTTTGTGCAGGGTGAAAGATAAGGATCTAGCTTCAGTTGTCTACAAATGGCAGTCCAGTTTGTCCAACACCATTTGTTGAACAGGCTATCTTTCTTCCACACTATACTTTTGCCCCCTTTATCAAATATCAAATAGTTAAAGATATGGGGGTTTGTACCTGGGACATTCTTGAGAGAGTGTTGTATCTTTTGAGAGTGAATGTTCTAGTGAGAGTGCTTCTTTCAGACCTGGCTCTGTTGCCCCACCACCTGCTCTGATGTTGGGCAGGTTTCTTAACTTCTCTGAGTCAGTTTTTCCTTATTTAAAGTACAAGTATATTATAAGATAAATTTTTATTCTATTTTAATATGCCTATTTGGTATATAAATTCAGTACTAATACATTAACATATAAATATACATACATTAATATAGTATTTATATTATTAATATTAAACATTTGTTAAATATTACCTGAGCCTTTACAGAGTTTAGCAAATATTTGATATAAGAATTATTAATTCTGTATCTTAATATTCACATGCATCCCCAAGATTATATTTGGAGCCCACAGAGTAGGTGGCTAATGGGTACAGATAAACTCTATATCCCAAATCACAAAGTCTAGGAAATGTGGTTAAATGAAAAAAGATATTATAACTAGACATTTACACCCTTAATTAGTCAAAACATTTTCAGTTACAAACAACAGAAATTCTAACCAAACTGGCTTATGCAAAAAACAGGAATTGGTTGACTCCCATAATGGAAAAGTTGTGGGTACCACTTTTGGCATTGGTCGTATCCATCTACTCCAAAGATATCCGAAATCTCTTTCTTCTGCTGTTCTCTGTTGGCTTCATTTCCAGGCAAACTTGCCCCAAGCAGGCTGGAATAGACATCAGCTACTCTAGCATTATATCCCCCAGCAGAAAGAGAAAACCTTTTCTTTGGTTGCTGCATTTGATGGACATGGACTCTGATGAGCTAGACTGAGGTCTCCCTTCCTGACCCTCTGCCACTGAGCCAAGGGAGGCACTAGTTGTTGGGTGTCCTGGGTAGTGTACCTACTCTGTGGACTCAGCACCACTCAGTCTACACAGTCAGAAGGAAAGATAGGCTGCTCCATGGGGGATCCCAGCAGACACCCCTGCACACCTGTTCCATCTCTTCCCTGAACACAAATGTTTGCTTTGAACTGAGGGTACTGTTAGTGTTAATACTTCCTATTCCAAGCTACAGGTCACTCCCATTCTTAATGTACAGTGCAGCTGTGTTGGAAGATGTGCCAGCCCTTCTTTTCTGATCACTACTGAAAAGGTTCTTTTCCAACCACCCCATCTTTGTCTTGCAACTTAGAAGTCACCCTTTCCTTCTTTCTCATTTTATACCTCCCTCTGCTTTCCCAAGCTTTGAGTGTGTGTTGCTCTCATTACGAACAAGACAGAGAGATGTGGCTCCCCACCTCCTCCTTGGTCACCCTTTTCATTTTGTGGTCTTGCCAACCCAGGGGTCAGAACCACATTATGCAGCTGTCCTTTCATCCCCTGGCAGTGCATGAGGATCGCTGAGTTACCAGACTACACGAGGTTGGGTCTCTCAGCTTTAGACAACCTATGGCTTCTCCTGTACGCACACAGACACAGATGGGCGGGAGACAATAGATACTTTGGTTTCAGTTAGGGACTCCAGATGGTGGAGTGTCTCTGCCAGGGAGTTTCAGGGAATTGTAGATCTGGAGCCAACAAAGTTAAGGGCACACACCACAGCCTTTTATCTGCCATGTACAGGATGTCTTTGGCCTGCTAATTAAATTAGAAACAAGGTAACACTCCTTTCTTTTTAAGCTCAATGTTTAATAGGATAGATAAATGAAATGTTGTAATGTTCATATATAGAAAAAGGTATGGATTCAGTCTCAAGGTATGTATTATTTTGGGAAAGGATTTAGGAAATTCTTTAAAGACATTAAAAAATGCTAAAGATTCAGAATTCTTATGTCTACATGTTTTGTGTGTGTACATACAGGTTACATAGGTGTATAAGAAATGCTAGGTGAGGTGCAGATGTGATTAACATTAACTCTTGGAACATTCGTTTCCTGTAGGTTCATTCTACACAAAGGTGAAGCCCTGTTGTCAAATGCAGTGAGATAGGAAATTGTTCAGTTAACCCAGAATCAGTTAAAATGATAAGGATGCATGTGAATTGATGCATACTATAGTCTTTTATTTTAAATGAAAATGTAATTTTAAATCAACATGTTGATTAGCATTTTGTTTTCCCCCTTGCTAGTGCTGTGTACACAGAGACCCGGATATTTTTCTCCCAGTGGTTTGCCACTTACTGTAAAATTTTGAACATCAGGAATGTTTTGATGTAGGCCCAAGACTTTTTCCTTGGATCAGTGTCCTCTGACTGGAATATCTTTCTTGCGTAAACTTCACCATAGTTTATCAGTCACAACTTTCATTTACATTTCGTTAAGGTGGATCTAGAACTTAGTGATCCTTGCAAAGTAATCAGAATTGAGATGTTTCCAGATTTTTCCCAGTCTTTTAGTTGTCTCTTAAACACCTAATTCAACAGCGAACTATTTCATGGGATCCCTTCATGGAATTTAAAAAGTTATTTATTTTTTTCTTAAAATTAATTATTTTTATTGGTTGTTTTTAGTTATACATAACATTATGATTCGTTTTGACATAATTATAAAAGCACGGAATATAATTTGTTCTGATTCATTTCCTAGTATTTCCCCTTTCCCTTTCCTCTTCCCTCCCCTATTCCCTTCCCTCTTCTTTACTGATCTTTCTGCTATTTATTTATAATTTGTTTTCTAAATTATCATCCTGTGGATGTACATGATGGTGAGATTCACTGTAGTATATGCACATAGGAAAGTTAGGTCAGACCATTTCCTGATACCATTCCTCCTCCCTCCCCTAAAATTTATTTTTAATTGATACATTAAAGTTATACATAAGAATAGGGCACCATGTAATGTTTTGATTCACGAATATATTACATTTATCTTCTCAAATATTTATCATTTATTTATTGCGAAAACTTTTAAAATCCTTTCTTATAGCTTTTTGAAATGTACATTTTTGTTGTCTGTAATCACCCAATTGGGCTACAGCATATCAGAATTTCTGTTTCCTGTGAAATTGTAATTTAGTACCCATGAATGAACTTGTCTCCACCCCACCAGCCACCCTGCAACCACTGTCTCTGGTCTCAACTTCTGTTCTCAACTTCCATGAGAGCAACTTCTTTAGATTCCAAATGAGTGAGATCTTGGGGCAATTGTCTTCCTGAATCAAAATAAACATCTCCAGTCCTTTACCTAATCTTTACAGGGCATTTAGCTTAGTTTTTATAAAAACAAACAACTATTTTTTCCATTCATATTTAATTACTTTTACATAATGCTTGGAAAGTGTAAATGCACAACAAGGTTTGAAAGGAAACAGCTCACTTGGCTGTAGCACACAGCTCCATTGGTGGGATCAGATGTGAGCCGGTGCATTGGTATCATGACGCTTACAGGGGACTTTCTCTGTGTTCTAACTGTATGTACACACTGACACATTTAATCTTCACATACCCAGATGAGGAAAATAATGCACAGAGTTGGGATTGCATAGGAGTGGCCTGCCAGCTGCCTTGTGCCTTGGTCAATATTCTTTTTTTAATCTTTTAGTTTGTTTTCTTTTAAATACCTTTATTTTTCTTATTTCTTTTTTTTTTTTAAGTGTGGTGCTGAGTGTCGAACCCAGTGCCTCAAATGTACCAGACAAGTGCTTTACCAGTGAGCCACAAGCCCAGCCCTTGGTCAGTATGTTTTGCGAGGACAATGAGAATATATTACAGGGAGGTAATTCAAAAGCAAGAGAAAAAGACAGAGAGATACACTGTAGAGTTAACGATCTCTTAAAAGCCCAATAAGGACACATAAAGAGTCTGAAACTTCCATTTTTCCTTAAAATTAGGCTGTAAGAGGTAGCAGTGACCCCTCCATATCCCATACAGGTTCTGACAGGAGAACCAAGACCCACAGAGTTGAAATTATTTGCTTTATGGGCTCCCAAGTAGTAATTGGGGTCTAGTTTCCTGACTTACTCCACATTTTCCTCTAGAAGAAAATGATGTACACTAGGGTATGTGATATGGGAGAAACATTCAGGAAATGAGAGTTTCTAAGGGTTTACCAAGAAAGTAGGAAGATTGGCAGATAAGGACACAGGGTTATCAAGTCAATATGTTTCTCCTCTAGCTGGAGTGAAGCTTGGAACAGAGAAATCTCAGGGCTGGAAAGAGCCTAGTGAGGTGGTTTTGTCCATCTCTGACAGGAAAGGTAGGAATGAGGCCCACCGAGTACCAACAGAGGTGACCATATAATCATCATTATGCAGGTAAGAAAGCTGAGCTTCAGAGAGGTAGTGATTTGCCCAGTCACACAGGTAGAAATAAATGAGACTAAGATGTGAATCTAGTCTTGCTAAAGCTAAAGTCTGTAGTTTTTGTTCCACAGTAGCCTTTGTTCATACTGTGTGGTTGTTTATCAGTGGCTTCGTTGGCTACAAGTTCTTCCTGAATCTCATCCTAAATAGCTTTTGAATTTAAGTACATATACTTTTGCACTCCTCAGTCAACAGAAGCAGGAACTGACTAACCTGTTTGGCAAGAAAGAAAGAAAAAAAGAAAAAAAAAGGCACAGATTGGCAGCGTGTGGGTGTCAGTGATAATAACCAGGGATTCCTAAGAGAAAGAATTTTGTTCAGCTCACCATTATCTGTGCTCACATCTGCACTGTAGCATCTCCACAGAACCTGGGCTGGATGGCTTTCAGTCAGGGAATTAAGAGACATCAGAAAAAGGGAAGTGGCCATCAGCAAACGCTTGTGTAAGACAATGCAAGAAAGCTTAGAGGTGAAATGGTTGGGTTACGAAAACCTTAACCAATAAGTGCATTGATCCACTTGAATGGATTCACTGGTAACTGCAGGCAGGTAGGGTGTGGCTATAGGACGTGGTAATTGGGGCGGGCCTTTGGGGTATATATTTTAGCCCTGGTGAACTGAGCTTAGTCTCTCTCTCTGCTTCCTAATGACCATGTCCTGAGCTGCTTTCCTCTACCATATTCTTCCACCATGACATTCTTCTTCACCTTGGTCCCGCAGTGATGGAGCCAGCCATCTATGGATTATGACCTCTGAAACTGAGCCAAATAATTTTTTCCTCCTCTAAAATGGTTTTTGTCAGGTTTTCTAGTCACAGAGGCAAAAAAGCTGACTAAAATACCATCTTTAACAATCATTCTATCCTTGATTGGGAAGTCACAGACACATACAGTGTATGTAGAACAAAGGTTTTCAAAACATTAGTTTAGATTTCTTTTCTGTTTGCAAAAGTCACTCGCATTTATAATAGAAACTTTGATAATTAAGAAAAGGAAAATCAATGTGTTAGTTATCTTTTGCTGTTTAACAAATGACTCTAAAAGTTAGCAGCTTACATTGAATTTAGGATTTCAAATAATTTGAGAGTCAGAAATCTGGGAAGGGTGGGGGAAACAGCAACATGGGGAACCCAAGCTGGGCATCCATGACATGGCATTAGCCCTAGATAACTAGTTATGCATTCATTTGTTCTGGAATATTTGATAATGTTTCCCCCTCAATTGTAACTCTATATAATCTAATAAATAATAAAAATAAAAATCTAAAAAATAATAAAAAATAAGTAAATAAAAGAGTATATGCATATCATATTGTTACTTTAAATGCATTTATGATTGTATAATAATTGTATAATAATTTTTCCTTAATAAAATATTTAAAAATTAAAAAAAAAAGAAATCTGGGAAGGGATTAGCTAGTAGTTCTCTCATGAAGTTGCAACCAAGCTGTATGTTGAGGCTCTTGGCTTCTGGGGTTCAGGTTCTGCTTTCAAAGTCACTTACATGGATGTTGGCAGGAGGCTTCAGCCAAAAGGCTGCTCACCACATGATTTCCTTCAGCACCATGTTGCTAAGAGAGAATGTGTGCAAGAGACCAAAGAAGCCAGAAGCCAGAATCCTTCCAAGCTAATCTTAGAAATGTCTGTCATGTCAGTTGTATTCTCTTGGCCACACACCCAACCAGGTATGATGCTGTAGGAGGAACAACACAGTGTTAATTTTAGGATGTGGGACTCATTGGAGGTCCTCTTGAACATTGCCTACCACAGTGTAAATTATAATTTTGTTAGCATAAATTGAATAGGTTTCCTCCTGCATAGTTGTCCTTTTTTCTTGTTAGAGTATTACAAGACACGAAAGACCATCAGGAAAAACTGGAGAGAATGCAGCATTCAGCATCAAATGCCCCAGTAAATTGTTTATTGCTCTCTTACCCTAGAGGAGCTTCCTAAGTCTTTTTTCATGAAAGGGTTTGTGTAGTTTGTGGAGTAATGGCAATAGAGCGAATGTAAGGATCTGGATGACTCTTGGTCCCGACCTCATTTTTGTTTTGAGGAACCTGATGCCTCCTGCCTCAAGATGGGAGAAGGAAGGAGTTGAGGATTCAGTCCCTGCTGAAAGCTGCGAGAGGCTTGTGGCTCCCAGACACAGAGACTTGTAAAATTTATTTCTACTTATACAAATAATTATCTGAGGGAAAAGATTTAATACTTCAAACATAAATGTTTTGAAAGTATATTAAAAGTGGGGTTTTGTGGGGAGCATTTTGCTTATTGAAATAAGTCATACTGAGATTCAGTAGGAAATCTTAACATCTGGATAAACAATAGTAATCTTCAGCTCCCACTCTCAACTATCAAATCATATGGGTAATTCAGGAAACATATGGGTAAATAGTAGGTAACATAACAAATTTGTAGATAGAGGATATTGTATTTATCACACAAGCTTTTTGTTTTTGTTAAAAAATAAAAACAGAAGGGCTGGTGTGGTGGCTCAGCAGTTGAAGTGCATGAGGACCTGGGTTCAAACCCTCGTACCACATACACAGCTAAGTGTTGGAGAAACAAGGCCAGATGAAAAACTAAATAAAATTGATTCTCTCTTTCTCTCCCCAAAATATGTAAGGTATTTTGGTGAATAATGACAGTGCAAAAGCAAACTGTAATATCCAATAAATTGAATGAATTTTTTAATAGGACATCCAGCCAAAGGAAATTTATCAATACAAATCAACACAAAACAAATAACAGAACAGAATAAATTTTAATAAATTCCTGCACAAGCATTCACAGTATGTGTTGATAAATATTTCAGCATAAACTAATACAAAGTGTAACATGAAATATTAATTCTGAAGGAATTTCTATATCATGCATTCAATAAAAGCTAATATTTCACTGAATAGTTTGTGCCATGCAATAAGGGAAAAGACCTGATTTTTCACAAGGCTGCTTCAATCTAATATTTACAATTTTATCTCTGCTGACGGAAATACAAGTTGCAATAGTCATATGAATGTAAATCCTAAATGTCGGGATGAGGCCAGATGCTGCCTCAAGTTAGCATTCCTTGGCCTCTGCCCTTGCCCCTGATCATCTAGTGGACCTTCCAGCAGACTAGGGAGCCAACACGGTGAACTAGTAGCCAGATGGTTGCTGGCCTCTTGGCCCTGCCTCCTATACCCAGAGGAGACCCACAAATTTCTCTGTTCCAGGCCAGACCTATTGATGGTCAAGGATGGGGAGCAGGCAGGATAACTGCAAAAGAACTGCACTTGCCCCTTGGTTGCACCCTAAAAGGTAAAGTGTCCAGAACCACTTGTTTGTTTTTGAACCAGAACAACTTCATAAGCAAGAGTTGACCTCCAGAGCTGTTTATAAACACCTTGAGTTTGTGACCTCAGAACAGCCTGTTTGCTGTGCTGGATCCAGATACTGGTACCCTGGAGTGAGTGTGAGGAACCCCAGCCTTCCCTGGAGCACTTTACATCCTGTTGCTGCTGATGGGGAAAGCTGTTCCGGCTGGTGATACCATCCAGCATCCCAGGCACTGGGGGGCCTCCGAGCCCTGATCAAGGCATTGGGAAGAATCCCTCACAGGCCCTCTTTGTCCTGCCTTCAGCTGGAATCCAGCCCACCCCCACTGAGCATACAGGAAAAGGTGAACCTGTCTGTCCATGGGAGCAGCACCTCACAATACAGTGCCACAGAGAAAATGGAGCAAAACCAGTAAGACCCTGCAGCCTCTCATTGTGCATTTAGGTGCAGAGGGTGTGAATGGAAGCCACAACTTGACTCTAGATCCTTGTCACCTCCTAGTGGAGAAAGATAATGCCGGATAATAATAATAGTATAATTTGATAGTACATCAATTTGTACAACAGCTTGCGGGAGAGTGTCAAGGTGTATGTCAAGAGTACAGGATTTGGGCTGTACTCTCAGCTCAGTGGTTATGGCGCTTGCCTAGCATGCGTTGAGGACCTGAGTTTGAACCCCAGCACCATGTACACAACTGAGTGTTGGATCAACAAAGGCCACATGAAAAACTAAATAAAGTTGCTTCTCTCTCTCCCTCTCTCTCTCACTGTCCCTCTTTCTTTAAAAAAAAAAAAAAAGTACAGGAATTGGCAGCAGAAAGATCTTCGGTACATTACTCAACACATTAAGATCATTTTCAATTCTGTGAGTATTCAAGTGAAATTGACACAGGTGTTTTAAAATAGGTTAGAAATCTGCAGGTTATTATATAATTGATTATCATTAGTATTAACAATGCCATTAATACTATTAATGAATATTATCACTAATCATTCACCGGTTACTTTGCTCAAAAAAATAGAACTCCAGAAACATAAATATTTATTTCAAAATTAATCATAAATGGTATATTTGTTGTCCAAATTAAGTTTTATCCCACTTTTATATAGTGGGATGATGGAGCATAATGGGTTAAGCTCCTTATGCTTTTGATTCTTACACCTTAGATTCCTCATTTTTGAAATGGAGTACCTGCCTAATGGGGTTGTCATGAGAATTAGAGTGTTTAAGGATACTACGATCATTTCTGGCACATGGTAAGCATTCAGTAATTCTACTTAAAAATATAAAAGTAGGGCAATCCTGCATAAATCAAATAATGTCTCTACTTCACTCTGCACATTAGACTAGATGACTTCTAAGATCTTTCTTTGTTCCTCAACACAGCCCACCGTCCCCCTCCCAGTCCAATACTCACCCATTCTCCTGGCTCAACTCTGGTATCAGGAACGCAGGTGGGGTTGAGTGTGTATCTGGGGAAGTGGAAATAGCTGTGGCTTTAAGGAGGCCTGGCCTTGGTCAAGCCACTTCCTAGAGCTGTATTGCCTCATTTTTTCATTTATATCATGAAAATCAATCATAAATAGAAGGTACCTGTAGTTCCTAACAGGCTGGTGATAACAAAAGGCTAATTGTTATCTATGGCCATCTCAGAGGATGTTCTCATGAATCCCCATCTACTCTATGTCTTCCACTGCAATGCCAGTGACCTTGTTAGCTCCCAGCGGCATGTATCCATCATGTCTGGCTTCCTAGTTAGGAAATGGCTTGGTGGACCACAGCAGGGTGGGCAGGTGCCTGACGCTCCTATTCATTCAGCCATCCTTTTCCTACCTGATAGCAGGTGCAAGGTTTGACGCCTGCAGAAAGGATCTTGGAGTCTAGGGCAGAGGCAGCAGAAACTGATCCGGCCTCCTGACTGAATTTGGGTTTTGTGCTTAAAGGGCATCATAGATCTCTTTGCTTGAGCATGCTTACAATTTTAATAGTCATTAATAAGAAATTCTTCTTGAGATCATGATAGTTTGGACACCCCATGGATCTTCTCCCCGCCTTACCATAGAGGGGTGGATTCAAGTGAAGTTTGGATCTGGACTCCCCTACTCACTAGCTAGGTGGTGGCTCTACTGCATGACACTTAATGTCTCTGAAGTTTAATGTCCACAATTGGAAAGTACAGGTAAGGTGTTCACTTCTAAGGGTGGTTTTGAGACTTCAGTGAGATAGTACAAGCAAATTGCTTAACTTTGCCAGGCCAGATTAATCGTAAGGACTCAATAAATGTTAGCTCCAGGGCTGGAGTGGTGGCTCAGCAGTTGTGCACTTGCCTGGCATTTGCGAGGACCCAGGTTTGAACCCCAGCACCACGTACACAATGAAGTGTTGGAGCAATGAAAGTCACATAAAAACTAAATGAAATTGATTCTCTCTCTCTCTCTCTAAAATAAAAATAAATAAATGTTAACGCCTATTCTTTAAAGTGATTTTATCATTCTTAAGCTCACTGACCACTTCTGGCAGATTTTACCCTTTAGAAATATATTCATTTTCAAATCCTAAACCAGACCCTACTGGTGGGAAGATAAATTCTCCAATTTTTTTGGTCTTTGAGGGTAGCTGTGTTAGTGGAATGAGGAAGAACCAAATGGAGCATTCTAGTAGGCAGGTGAAAATCCTCGTGTCTTCAGGATCATGTGGTCTGCCACACTAAGTGAATGTGGGGGTCGAGGTCTCTCCCTCTTCTCTATGTGTTGTCAGTGTGTGGTCAGGGACCACAAGATATCACTATTTGCTGCACCACCCAGGGACAAGGTCAACGGGCATTTGTGGTTTAGAGCTTGGGGTCTAGAGCAGGTTTCTGGGTCTTGCTTCCTGGCTTTACCACTAGCAATCTGCGTGACCTTGAGTGAGTCCCTTAGTCTAGCTGTTTCCTCATCTGTTCAATGTGGATACAAACAATACTTCTCCCTCAGGGTAATTGTGAAACCTGAGTGAGATAAACTGAAAAGTGATTTGCAGTATGCTCATACTACATCAATAGCATACTTTGATTTCCAGGGGAACAGTGGGCAGGTCCAGCCTTTATGCGGTTACCTTGCAGAATAGTTCATTAGTAGCAAGCATTGCTGGAAAATATATTTAAAAAGTCTGTTTCTCATTTTAGCAGTGATTGGATTAGACACCCGTTCAGTGGACTCAATTTCAGTAACTCTGCTGTGCTCTGTTCAAATGAATAAGAGAGTTATCCTATGACACCTCATCATAATTGACTGGCTTTGGTTTCAGTATGAAGTCTAAT
The DNA here is from genome assembly GCA_004027875.1 of Aplodontia rufa. Taxonomy (NCBI): domain Eukaryota; kingdom Metazoa; phylum Chordata; class Mammalia; order Rodentia; family Aplodontiidae; genus Aplodontia; species Aplodontia rufa. The sequence continues at coordinate 11,245 of PVKS010036949.1, forward strand.
TATCTCAATCTGGCCTCTGGGGTTTTCTGCTGTTTTGTTCAACATACTTATATAAACAGGTGTTCTCTATGTAAACATTTGTGAAAGTCAAAATACCAAATCAGATTAAGTATAGAACCAGGCTGGATGCCACATCAGTGTTTTAGTGAGAGAGAAAAAAGTCATCTGTTGCTTTTAATTCCTGTGACTGGTTTGAGTTCTGTTGATTTGATAATGTTTTTTTTGTAGTTGATTTATAAATCTGGGATTTTACACCAATTTTCTGTTTTTCACATTAAATAAAATAATTTTAAGTCAACAATAAGAGTCAGTGACTCTTCTTTTAAAGAGAGGCCATATGTTAGTAAAGAACCCCTGAATTGATCACTCAGAATGTCTGCAGAAAAGAGCAGAATGCTGTGCACACTGGTTTTTCTGATTTGCTGGGAACCCAGTGCATATTCTCTATGCTACATGTGCCTTGTGCAGAAAAATGCTTTACCCTCCTGTTTTCTCTGCCCCTTGGGCAGTCAGGTTGTTCTGGGTATGTACATGGAAAAGTTGCTTTGATTCTTATGAGGGGTGTTTTTAGCTGAAAAGGGAAGACTATTTCTCTTTCACTGACCAATATCCCAACCTTGCTTATTCTGTTCATCAGACACAGCTACTTCCCTATTCTTATTTTTCCCTCCTTAAATTAGACCCCCCAGGGGCTGGAGTGGTGGCTCAGCAGTTGCAGCGCTTACCCAGCCTACAGGAGTACATGGGTTCGAACCCCAGAACTCATGTATACAACTGAGTGTCGGAGCAAGGAAAACCATGTGAAAAACTCAATAAACATTGATTCTGTCTGTCGCTCTCTTTCACTCTTTAAAATAAATAAATAAATAAATAAATAAATAAGACACACCATTATTCTATCTACTGATATTTCTTTTATATTTTTATATCAGGAAGTAGACTGGTGGCATGTTTTCAGCTACCTTTAGTGGCAATCTCTGGGCTTTCCACGGAGTTCTGTGCTGTGCATAGTATAGCACTAGTTCTCGCAGTCATTCCCAAGGTAGGATGAGACAGGGTGTCTGGGGGGTGAGACTGGAAGGCTGGGAAAAGCAGTGGGTTGCCTCTTTCATGTTAGCATTACTGCTTCAGGCAGGCTTCAGCATTTGCACCTATTTTTCATATTTTCTTCACAGCGTTTTTCAAGTGATAACTTCATTGCTACCAAATGAAGTAAGAGAATATACTAATGTAGCTATTGAGAAATAAGAACCTTTGTTCAAATCTTTTTTGGGTCATTTAGAAAGAACAGTTTTAATTCTTAGTTTTGGTATAATTTTTGCCTGGGATCTGGAGTGTATTTAAATTGGCCATATATTCTGAAACCAAGTGATCAAAAGAAACCCCTGTAATGATATAGTTGTCTAATGTCTATTCACTTTAGCACTTTGATGGTGCAAGGTTAATATTTCTAAAGGCCAGCTCTGATCATTTCATAATTTTCTTTTGCATCTTTTCAGATGCTATGACCTTTGGATTCATTTCCTGGGCTGGTTGTGCAGTTTAACTCTTCACTCTCCTTTATAATGGATGGAGTAGTGCCCACCTCAAAGGGTCATTGCTGCAATTAAGCAAAATCATATATGCAAGATGCTAATTCAGCACAGCAGTTGTCAATAAAACTTTGTTATTTTAGTTTTTTCAAGAGAGAAAAAGACGATCTATTTCATTTATTTTTTTCATTTGGTTTTAGTTTCTTAGGCACTTAGTTGTGTATGTGGTGCTGGGGTTCGAAAGCAGGTTCTCGTGCAAGCTATGCAAGCACCCTACCACTGAGCCACTCCAGCCCCCATCAATAAAACTTTAAAAAGGTGGAAAAAAATAACCTAAAATGACCTCCTTGTTCCTACAGTGTCGAATCCAAATTGATACTGTGTTCTAGATGATGGCCCAGGTGACCTCTTAGCTGAGTTCTTGTTTTCTAGTCAGACAGTTTCACTCTTCAGTATCCTTAAATCAGATGAAACTGGGGCTGAAGCGATAGCTCAGTGGTTGCAGCATTTGCCAGGCATGTGTGGGGACATGGGTTCAAACCCCAGCACCACATACACCATGAAAGCCACAGGAAGAACCAAATAAAATCTCTCTCTTTCTCCCTTTTAAAGAAAGGGTGAAACTTTTGGCTGAGTCCCTCAGTATGGCAGTCATTTTACAGATGAAACCAAAGCGTCTTGAAGTAGTCTTTGTCTTGATATGTGTAATAACATTCTGTTTAATTTCATTGAGGGAGAAAAGGATGCTGCTCCTGACCCATTAAACTGGTGTCAAGCAGGTCGTGATGTGCTGTTTGAAGAACGTGATCTAGAAGACCCTCCGTCCCAATTTCTTGGCATTCTATCCCTACCTTAAGACCTATACCCCCTCATAAAATCTTGCCTTGTCCTGGCCTCTGATGGCCTCCTCTGAACTTACCATTTACCAATCTCATTTATGGTGTTTGCTGCAAAATGGCTTTTATGTTATAATTATTGATTTATAACCTCTTTTCCATGAGATGGTAAGTACCATCAGGGCAGGAACTCCATGATGCCCTTGTTTATCAATGTGTGTGCAGAGCAGGGCATCCTGCCCACCTGCCCTCAGAGAGATTTGTTAGGAAATTGCTTGGTGTCCTGGATGCTTCCTTATCTTTGTGCTGACATTTGAAACTCGGAAAATTAGAGAGTGTGTCTGTACCTTTGGGAGCAGGTTGCTTCTTGCCATAACCACTGCCTAGATGACGTTTTCATCTGTTGGTCTGCCTCGGATTTCTTATGTATCTGAAAAAGACTGATGTTAGGTTGGGACTGGGATTCCAGCTTCTAAATGGAGATTCTCAATTTCCTGTTCACTGACATGGCTTTGCTGGGTCTCAAGGCTCCTTTGGGCTCTGACAGTGTCTGAGTAAAAAACAGCCTCCTTTCTGATTCAGCCCAGCCCCACCTCTTTAAACCCTGGGCCTTGGCAGCCTATAACAGATAGTGGCTTTAGGCTATGAGACCTGCATTTTATACATCTTTTAGATCTGTTTCTGGGGTGGACACTCGGATCCAGAGGTCTTCTGTGGGAAGGCATATGTGTGTAATCAGTGTTTTATTTATTCACATGGAGCCTTTCATCTGCAATAAAAAAAATATGTGGATGACAATAAAATATTTATATCTTAATTACACACTGTTTCTCACACTTGGAGCCTAGTTTTGAGATCCTGACTAATGGTGAGATTTAGGAAGATCAGGACCCATTTTATGCTTACACAAATTATCTACCCAAAGGTCAACCTCATTTAAAGGAACTGATTTAATTTAGGAAAGGTTTTTCTTTCCCTTTTTAATCTAATTTAAGAAGCTTGACTGAAATTGTAATAGATACCAGAAAACTGCCCATGCAGCTGTATAAACTGACAATTCTAGCCATAGCAACATCTACTTTGGGAATAATACCTTCATAAAATATATGCCAGAAATATCTAGTAATTATAGATTAAAAACAGATTACTGAATATTTAATGGAGCAAACAGTTAAAGAATTAGAAACACACTGAAAACTTATACTAAAATCTGGGAGAAGATACTGGTGCAGTTTTTAAAATGATTTTGAAGACTGATGGACCTCTAGGTTTATATAGTAAATCTGTTCATCCACAGGCAAATTTTTCTCTCTGAGCATCAAACACTGATATAGGGACTTTGAAATGAGTGTAGTTTAATTTGCAGACAAGCTCCCTTATTTAGATTCTTTCCCATCCCGTCTGCCATTTACCAGAGCTAAAATGTGTGTCAAAGAAAGCAGGATTTGTCTTAAAGGAGATTTGGAGAAAATCTTCCTTCAATATTTAAAGTGCTTGACAAAGTCATGTTCACTGGGAAGTCAGTTTTGAGATGAGGAAGTTAAAATCAGGTGGCTTATTTACGTTACTGGCAGAAAGCCCATCTGATAGGATTGACACAGAGCACTAATTAATCACCCAGGGTCTCCCCATTCACTAATCACATTGCAGGAACCTTCCCTGCTGGCTGAGGCTCAAGGGCAAACCATGGGCTTCCAGCCAGCTTATTTTTCATAAGCATTATGCTACCGCTATAAATTAATGTGAACCTAATATATTCTGTCAGTGGTTTACTTTCCCATGGTGACCCACTCTGGTTAAACAGCTTTAAATGAAATCTTATATTGAGAATGAAAAGAAGTTTCTTAGAAAAGGAGAAGAGAAAGATTTAAAATCCTCTTTGTAATCCTTTTTCCCCACAGTTTTTTGGTTCTGATTAAAAAAAAAAAAAAACTTCTAGTTTAATTGGATAAGGTACAGATGACAAGATAGTTTCTTTCTGTTGTCTGATAAGTGACCTTATGTTATGCTTGAGACTTTTTCCATCACATTTTAATTGCAGTAATAGCGTATTTATTATGTTCGTACTGTACAGAAAGCACTTACCTTAACTCAGCAATTCTCACGTAAGTCCTATGTGAATGCTGTTACTGCCTACATTCACAGGTGAGAAAATTGAGGGTCAGTCAACTTTCCCAGGGTCACAGCTTCTAAATGCTGGGTCCAGATTGGAACCAAAATTTGTCACTCAGGGTCATGCTTATTTGGCTGTTGTTGCTATTTATATTTCATACAGACCCTTTATGCTTCCCATTTTATCTTGAGGAAATGTTCAGTGGTCTCATTCTTTAGTAATGTTATTCCTGATTCCATAATTTTTTACATTCATGCAAATTATAAGTCATTTTAGAAGCATGTTGATCTCTAGCACATTGTTGTCTATCTCCAGATCATTTTAATATCGTGCTGCTTTTATTCAGACAACAAAAAGTTAGGGACATCTTTGAACCAGAGGAAATAAATGCAGCTTGTTCATATCCCTCATGCTGTTCTTTATCATGAGACTTCCAAACAGTTCTAATAGGAGAGGAAAATTCCAGAGTGTGCACACATGGACAGTTTCCAAGGCAGTGCCTGCAGAGAACTCAGCCTTCTATCTTGAAGCTAGCTGCAAATGGTATGGCTACAGCATGTCCTATATGCAAATCCATTTCCAAGCACCTGTAATAACTTGTGCAAAAGAACATACGGAAGACTGATTTGTCAACAGCCATCTCTACCTAAGTAGAGAGAGCAGGTTGGTATTTGGTGGCTTCTGTGGGTTCTGTGCAAAGCCATGCTTCTCTGCTTAGTATGCAGTGCTGATGTTCTTGGCTGGAAGGAATCCATTCCATTTCTTTTTATAGTGTCATGAAAAGTTGGAAAGAGGAAAAACTGAGCTGAACATACAGAATAAATAACTAAACGGTGCCGTCAGGCTGCCCTTTTGTGTGCAGACATTCCCCCCTCCCTCCTCCTTTGTGAGTCACTGAGCCAGTAATACTGATCAAAGATGCCTCAGTGGATAGAGTGGGGTTTTTTTTGGTTTTTTTTTGTTTTGTTTTGTTTTGTTTTTTTGTTTTTTGTGGCAGTTGTTTGTCATCCACAACAAAGGACTAATTGCTTCTGGGCCTGCTTTCACATGATAATCAATGAATTTGATCTCCTGGGTGTGTTCCATGTATACTGCATTCATCTCTCAAGATGTTTTAGGTTTTGATTAAATATAAGGGATCAGAAAGATGACGTCAATCTGGTAAAAATATTAAGAGGATTTTAAACGTGAGTATGGAGATGGATAAAAGAGCTTAAAGCAAAGGCACCAGCCATCGTTTGTGTGTGTGATTATTTGATTTGATCGAAAAGATAACTTGTGATAACTATTAAAAAGGCTCCATGGGGGCTGGAGCGGCGGCTCTGTGGTTATTACAGCACTTGGCCGGCATGAGTGAGTACAGAAGTTCAAATCCCAGAATCACGTACACAACGAAGTCTCAGAGCAATGAAAGCTGCGTGAAAAACTAAATAAAATTTGTTTCCCCCCCCCTCTCTTTCTCACTCTCTTGCTGGTCCTCTCTCTTAAAAAAACAAAAAAACTCCAGGATTTAGCATTTCAAAAGGCCCACTGGGAGAAAATTCACTTCCCTTTTATTTTAATATGAACTTGAGGGTCTCAGAGATGAGTTCTTGGTGCCTTTGTTTCTAATGTTATCAGTAAGAGTTCATTTTAGGGAAGTGTTCCAAATTTTAACTAAAAATCAGTGTATTCTGAGTATAGTTTTCTGTAGTGGTTTTGTGGGGTACACACGTGTGCATGCACGTGTTGGGGTGTATCTGAGAGCGGGAAGAGGCCAATGGGGCGCATAGGTTAAGCAAACACCGTTCAGCTCATTCCATATAGTCTGAAGAATTGAAATTATGTTCTGTTATTTAAATTTACCAGAAACATAGTTATTTCTTAGCAGTTATTTATATTTAAAATGAGAACTCTTTTTGGGAGGATACTAGGGATTGGACTCCAGGGGCTTTACCACTGAGCTATATCCCCAACCCTTTTTATTGTTTGAGACAATAAAAATTGCTAAGTTGCTGAGGTTGGCTTCAGACTTGCAATTCCCCTGCCTCAGCCTCCTGGGTCACTAGGATTACAGGTATGTGCCTCGATGCCTGACTCATAAAATGAGAACATTTGTTAACGAAGGAATCATAGATTTGACACACAATCTGTTTAGTAACAGAGTCATTTTTCCCCTGTAAGTATGTAAATGTTTTATGGGGTTTTTTTTAGAAAAGAAAGTAGGCGCTGGATCCGTAGCTCAGTGAGAGAGAGCTACAAGGCTCTGGGTTTGATCTCCAACACTGTAAAGAAGAAGAAAGGAGAGAGAAAGAGAAATAAATTTCATTGGCAAAACAAACTAAAAGAAAACACAAACCAAAAATTAAAAACAGATGTGTAGGTGCAGAGAGCATTCACATTAGAATTTTTTAGAAAGTGCCAGAAATTGGTATCTCTTTGTCCATCTCAGCTCTGACTGATCTGGCTTCCAACAGGGCAAACCAGAGCAAGCCATGATACTGGAGAGCAATCCACTGGGTGGGAGGAAAACACCAATCCCCTCCCATAAAATAAAAATGATGTCAAAAATTGGAAGGGTCTGAAATTTCACCCTACATGCTAACTAACAGTTTACTCTGCCTCAGCTTCATGGATTCTGACAGGAGACTTCATTAATCACAGCAACACCAGCAAACAGAACATCAGTATTTTTGTGCATTTTCCCTGTTTCCTAATTCTTATAGGGTGATGAAGAGAGAGCTGGGTGACTCCTTTATGCATAGTGGGTTGTGTTATGGGAAAGGAACCCTGAGCTTTGGAAACTGAATTATTTTATAACGGGAAGCAAGCCTGCCTGATCCTTTGCCCCACAAGGAAACACTGTGTCTTCCAAGGCTGTCTGCTGAACAAATTTCCTTGAAAGGAGTCCACAACAAAAGACTCAATCATAATTCAAACCATTGCCATGCTCAAAAGAACTGTGGAAATGTGAGAGAATAGTCTCCCAATTTATGTACTCTGGAAATAAACCCCAGATAAGCACAATTCTGTGAACCTCTGATCTGCACTGATTTTTTTTTAAAGGGAAACATATGTGTCAGATGACATAGCCAGTAGCTGTGGCATGTATCTCTTGTTCCTTGAACGATGGATAAAAGGTGATATTTTAATTCCATCATCTATCAACATTGCTTTTTCTTTTCTGTTTTCCTTTTCTTTTTGCCGGTGGGTGCAGGGGAGTTTGAATCCAGGGGCATTCTGCCACTGAGCTCCATCTCCAGCCCTCCTCCT
>PVKS010036950.1:0-18978 GCA_004027875.1 Aplodontia rufa
GACTCCAAATAATACTTATGCAATCATTTAATTATGGAAAATTCACAATCAAAGCATTTATATCACTTGTAGGGGTGAAATATACAAGAATCAAGAGACTGGGGTATGGTCAATGTGGGGGTAATTCTGATTTAAGAACATATGCATATCATATTGTTACTTTATATGCATTTATGATTGTACAATAACTCAACTCCTTAATAAAAAATTTTTTAAATACTCTATTTTGAGGGTAGTAGAAATCTTCTGTAAATAAATATGTTAAATATGATTCAAATTCATTTCTGGATTTTTAGAATAGATTCTTTAAAGAAAACACAGGTCCTTTCAATCAAACTTTGATTGAAATATCATTTTTTATGTCAAATGAAACACACAAGGCTGTTAAAGACTCTTCCTATCCCTGAGATCACGGGGTTGAGGGCAGTCAGTCACTCTACAGGGATGAAAGGATTCTAGTCCTGAGCAGAACTTCTGTATTTCTCAAACAATTAATTAATGCCTTGTAGGTTAAATGAGGTCCACAAGGATATCCCAGCACCACGTACACAATGATGTCTGGGAACAACAAAAGCCACATGAAAAACTACGTAAAACTGATTCTCTCTCTCACTGTCCCTCTCTCTTTTAAACTAAAATGATAAATTAGATTAAACTTCAACAAGCATGAATAAGACCAAGGAAAGAGAACATAAATAAGATTAGGAAATATAGATATAAAACTTTAGGAACAGACTACTTATATTTTAAAATACAGAAAAATAAAAGCATTTCCAAAAGATGAAATTATAGGCACCCAACCAAGCAAAACAAAATAATTAGAGCAACAACCATAAAAATAATAAAGATAATCAAACTTCTACCCCAAATGAAGTTACCAAAGACAGTTTTATAAGCAAGTTCTACCAAACCTAGACAAACAGAAATTCCAGTGTTATTTAAACTGCTCCAGAGCACAGAAAGCATTCCAACTTCTCTACAAGGTTGGCACAACCATAATAAGACTTAAAATAATCAAAAGGATAAAGATGGCAGAAGACTACAGATAACCATTCTTGTTGAAACTTTAATACATAACAGAGAAGAGGATATTAAGAATAGTATATTAAAAGGACTATATGTAATACCCAAGTAAGACTGGCATAAGAAAATGGGTATGGTATGTAATCCATATGTATGCATGTAATCCCAGTGACTTGGGAAGCTGATGCAGGAAGATCACAAGTTTGAGATCAGCCTTGGCAACTTAGTGAGATGCTGTCTCAAAATAAAATTTAAAAGGGAACTGGAGATGTAGCTCAGTAAAAAGTGCCCCTGGATTCAATCCCCTGTACTATACCCCCCCAAAAAAAAAACTAGTGACAGGAATGCAAGGATAGTTCAATATCAGAAACTTTGTATTTACTTCTATAATACATTCAATGAGAAAATTCTACAGTTTTTACTGCGCCTTCTGTTGGAATGGGCCTTAGTTGTAGACTATTCATTCCACGTGGGCCTGCAATGACTTTCTTAGTCATCACTGTATTCCCAGAAACTAGCGTACTTATTCTTATTCCATTTTTTTTTTAAAGAGAGAGGGACAGTGAGAGAGAAAAAGTGTCCGGTCCCGGCCGGCAGGAACCGGACAAGGCTTTCATTTGGCGTTTGCTCCAAGCACTTTATTTCTCCCTTAACCGCAGCTAAAGGCCTCCAAGCGCTTCCCGCCTTCCCTCTTTTTGAGTCAAGGCTATTCACATTTAGAGTCCCCGTTTCTATTGCCATACTAGAGTCCCTATTTCTGCAGCTGAGGCTCTTATTACCTGCATCTTCTACTGCTGCTGACCTCTCCACCGTCTCTGCTGCTGCTGCTTCTTCTTCGCTGGTTCTATACTTCTGTGCTTCTGCTTCGGCTTCTCTGACTCTATACTTCTCTGCTTCCTCTCCTGACTGCTTTCTCTCCTGTCTAGTCGCTACTCTCTTTATTTATCCATTACAACAACCAATAGGGGTACAGTGCAAACACATTTATCCAATTGTACAAATGAGTGACCAAATAGCTTAGTCATGTGGTCAGGCAATTTGCTAATTACAAGCCAGCTGGACCCCTTAGAGTTGTTTACCACCAATTCTTTTACAAGCCAGCTGGGCCTCATGTTGGGGGATCCCCAACAAAAGAGAGACAGAGAGAATCAATTTTTGTTTAGTTTTTTGTGTGGCTTTTGCTGCTCCCACACTTAGTTGTGTACATGGTGTTGGGGTCTGAACCCGCATATTTGTGCATGTGGGGCAAGTGCCATAACCACCAAGCCACTGTTCCAGCCCCACATATTTATTTCTTGATTCACAAATATGTGCTGAGTGCTCAGTGCCAGGCACTCTTTTGGAGATACTGGGGTAGGCAAAAAACAAAGTACCTGCTTTTTTCAAATCCTATTGTCTGGCCAGACAGATGGATCATGAACAATAAATGAGGAAATAGTTTTATAGTATTAAGCACTATGAATAAAAATAAAGTAGGGTAAGGGAGATAGTGACGAGTGGTGGCACTTCAGAGAGAGATCAGGGAAGGCCCCTGATGAGATGACAAGGGCACAGAAACATGAATGAAGCAAGTGAGTAAGTCAAGGCCACAGCTAGGGAAGAGGACTCCAGGAGCCAGGAGAAACAAGTGCAAAAGTCCAGAGACAGACGCTTTGCTTAGTCATCTGAGAAACCGTAAAGAGGCCAGAATGGCTGCAACAAAATGACTGGGACAGAAGAGAGGTCACAAGGGTGGCAAGGGGCCAGAGCCCACAGGACCTGTCAAGGGATGGCAAGGGCTTTGAATTTCACTGAAAATACTCTGAGAAGCTATTGGAAAGCTGAGACAAGGGAATGACAAAACTGATTTAGACATGTTACACCCATGTTTACTGCAGCACACTTCACAATGGCCAAGTTACAGAATTAGAGTAGTTGCCTTTCAACTGATAAACTGATGAAGCAAATGTAGTATACAAACACAATGGAGCATTATTCAGCCATCAGGAAATAATATCTTGTCATTTGCAAGGTGTGGTAGCACACGCCTGTACTCCTAGCGACATAGGAGGGTGAGGCAGGAAGATTACAAGTTCAAAGCCAGCCTCAGCAACTTAGAAAGGCCCTAAGGACCTTAGCAAGACCCTGTCTCAAAATTTATAAAAATGATAAAAAGGGCTGGGGATGTTGCTCAGTGGTTAAGCACCCCTGGTACCAAAGGCAGAGGGGAGCATCATGTCATCTGCAGGAAAATGGATGAAACTGGAGACCATCATGCTAAGCAAAATAAGTCAGATTCAGAAAGACGAGTATTGTGTTTTTTTCTCACAGGTGGAATCCAGGAGGAAAAAAAGATGACATGTCAGTAGAAGAGACTACTAGAGGAGAGGAAGGGGGTCAGAAGGAAGGGGAGGGTAAGAGGTAACAGAGGGTAGAAATGATTAAAGTATACTGTATGCCATGTACAACTATGCCATAATGAAACCTGTTATTATACGAACAAATGCCAAGAATAAAGACTATGTTTCCCACTTTCCCCTGGAGTCAGCTGGGAACAGCAACCAAGCTCTGGCCCATGGGACAAAGACTGAAGTCATGTGTGCAACTTCCGGGAAGTGTTTTGAATGGAAGAAGTGCCCTTCTCTATGTTCCCTCTCTCCTGCTGGCTGGAACGCAGACATGAAGGCTAGAGTGGGAGCAACCATCTTATCCAGGATTACAAAGCAGCAGGTGGAAAGCAGGCTCTGTCATTGGTAGACGCACTTGATACTTAACCCTGTGAAGTAGGTCATATTCTCTCTTGCAACAAATGAAGAGACTGACCCAGAGTTAAACGGTGTACCCTAAGTAAAACTGATGGTGAGCAACAGGTCCAGACTTAAACCCAGACATGACTCCAAAGTTTATGTTCTTATACTATACTGAGCAGTGATAATTTCACTGAGAGAAGTGCAAACTCTGATTATCCATTTCTTCTAAACACTGAATGAAGAGACGTGGAAGTTCAAGTACAGCATGCACATTTCAATTTAGCTGCAAGAAATAAGCTCCCAGTTGTGAATACCGTCGAAGCCAACAGAAGAGAAGACAGAGACATGGCTCCTCCTGTGAAGATCTCAGAGATCAGACAGTGTAAACTGGAAATCATTACCTAGTGATGTTTCTCCCGGAGATACAGATGTCAGCGACTGATAAGCTCATGAATCTCATTTTAGCCTTGAAAATCCTTTCTAAAAGTGAGCAATGCCTTTTCCTGACTTGAGTGATGACAGGTGGAAGAAAGCTCAGCCCTTCAGGCATGATCTTCTAGAACAAGGAAAGAAGACCCAGTAGTTGTCCCCAGCTGTGCCTGCCAGCTATCAGCCCAAGAAAGGAAAACAGGGTTCAGTTTTGGGTCTGAAATAAACAAAGTGATAACCTGGCCTAGAATGCTAACAAAGGAGAGGAGGGCATACAAGAAGCACCCAGGAAAAGCAGTTCCGAGGCGTCTCTGAAGCGTACTGTCCTCTCAGTTTTGGGCAACATGCTTAGCGCTGTTGCTAAGTGGTACCATCTGATCCCTAAGGACTAAAGTCACTTTACACTTGCTCTTCTCAAAAGAAAATACTTCTCCTCACATAGCCAGGGGCCCTTGACACTAGCCCCTCAGCTGACAGCCACAGCCTCTAGACAGACAGTTAGCTCACCTCCCCCTACAACACACACACAAAGACCACTCCTGAGGGAGCTCCCATGTAATCACCAAGGGACTCAATACGATCTTGAGCATCTGGGTCTTATCTTCCAAGATTCAGCTACCCTCTGACATGGGGACAGCAAAATAGGTTAGGGTGTCCTGCCCTGGGCCTAGCCGGCACCAAGGCTCTCAGATCATTAAACCAACAAAACAGCAAAAAGACTCTGGTTCCAAGACTTGTCCAAATGTAGCACCTGGCTGAATTAATCCAGAGTCTATATGGACTGGGCCAAAGTCATCTCCTTCATCAACCAGCAGTTACAGTTGTAACAGTCCTTTGTGGAAGAGGCAGGTTTCCATGGGGAGATGTGCACGGCCTCCGAGGATGAACAGACGTGGGTATGGAGCCCAGCTCTGCCATTTAGTAACTGCACAAGTGTGAGCAAGTCTCTTGACCTGTCCCATCTAAATGACACAGGCACTGTGCTTCTGACAGTGTGACAAAGGCACACAGGCATCTAGGATGTGGTGGGTATCCAATAAATATCTGCCATTCTTACAGACTTGGTTTAGGGGAAATTGCGTCTTGGAACAAAATTATCATATCTCCATAAAGGCAAGACACATAGCTAAAACTGAATTAGTTCCATAGTATTTAACTTTACATGAAATTTTTTCTCATTTCCACAGTCCTAAGTGACTATTCTCTGCCTGGTGAGATCCATCAAAGTCAATATCTCTTGTCACCTCTTTTCTTCTTGTTCAAACCAACCAGACGGAAACAGTCGCCTCTCCATCCACATTTCTACAGCTCTTTTCTCACGTCACTAATGGAGTCACTCTCCCTTTAAGCCTAGTTTCATGTGTGGCTGTTTCTCCCATTAGATTGGAAACTATTTGATGACAAGAATCACTAATTATTTATCCTTAGTCCTAATTTCCCAGCACATTGTTTGGCAAAGAATAGGAATTCCATAAATACTCAGTAAAACTGCACCAATTTAATAAATGTTGTGGCTTCCATGGGTGTCATGAAAACTGCTCTCAGTTCCATAATCCTGATGACAGCTGTGATCCCGGAGCATAAAGCATTGCAGAGACTATTTAGTGCCAGTACATTTCACTAGAGAAAATATCATTTTAATGAGGGACTGTCAATTTGGTTTGTACAGCCCACAGGGTCCTAGTTAACACCGAGTAGGAGAGATCACATTTTTTATTACAATCTGAAATTAATTCAATTTTAAGCTTTGCTTGCCTCGTCAATTTAAATCTCTTCTTGAGCAAGTTACACGAATGAAACTATCAGAGTAGAAAAATAAGGTGCAGTTCTCTGCCCAGTGTACAGTCATTTTATGCCTCAAAGAAACTCCTGACACTGTATCAGTCAATGGATATATATGCATATATATATGGATGACATGCATATATATAGCATATACATTATACACACACATGTTGCATAGAAGGCACTTTGTAGCAGCCATTCTGAAAAAGGCTTTAGCAGGATTCATTTTCACAGAAGACAGCCTACAACCAGAATTTCCTGCTTCTGCTTTCATCTATCCAATTAGCAACAGAAATATGGCTGGTAAACAGTTGATGAAGACCAGAAAACCCGTATAATGTTAAGACTGGCTTTTGAATAAGTACAAATAGGATGTGTGCTATTCATGATAAGGTATCACTCTGGTAAGTGTCTGGGGCATCGAAGGTGACATGGTGAATGAGCATGATGAGAAAGAATGAACTGGAACAGAGCACCAAGGGACACTTTCAGTCCAGCTTAAAGGCTTTGAGGCTGATCTAGTGAGACAGTAGTAAGACAGACTCTATTTAAGACTGCAGAAATGTGTAGCATTCCATTAAGATTAACTGGGGCTGGAGCAGTGACTCAGCAGTTATGGCGCTTGGCTGGCATGTGGAAGTACATGAGTTCAAACCCCAGCACCACGTACACAACAAAGTCTTGGAGCAACTAAAGCGCATGAAAAACTAAATAAAACTTGTTTCTCTCTTTCCCTCTCTCTCACTGTCCCTCTCTCTTTAAAAGAAAAAAATTAACTGTACAGTAAATCACATAGGTTGGATGACAGAACTCTTCCATTCCAATGCCTCCACTGATCTCAAGGCTCCTGTCCACCTGACATCTTCATCTGGGGACATAACATACATGTGAAGCACAACACCATCAAAACAGAGCCTTTACTCTTCTCCTGTGCCCACCCCACCCCAGTCTTTTCAACTCAGGGCACCACTGTTCACCAACATGAAGATGGATGGTAATTACAGCCACAAAACTGAGGCTATGGGGAGGGGAGCAATTCAACACTAAGAGACCAAGCAGAGAAGCATCCAGTGAAGTATACTGAAAGGGCAACATTGGAAAATGGGGAGATGCTGGAAGAGTGTGGGGTCACAGAAATAAGGGGAAGAACACATCCTAAGAAGAAAGGACCAGTTGTACCAAATAAGGAAGTGGTGTGTTACCCCCTAGACTTGTGAACACAGGAGTCATGAATGGCATTAACAAGAGTGAGTCTGGTTGAGTGGTGGCAAGAGAAGCCCAGCTGAAGGTGACTGAGAAGAAAACAGGAGATGAGAAGTGAAGAGACACATATTAAACTACTGTGGAATTAAAGGACCAGACAGACCAAGCAATGGATGCTACCAGGTTCCTCTAAGTATTACAGCATGGTCCCTATTACACACACCAAAGGGCAAAAGAGTCATTAGCCATCAATTCACTTAGGGTCGGTGGCTCTGCTTTGCAATACCACAGGAATGAGGACCCTCGTAAATAAGGACAAAAAAACAAGTGGCCCCAAGTACACTGATGTCAATCTTTGCAGTGACCATACGTCCAGACAGTCCCAGGTTTTACCTATTGTTTCAGTGTAATTACTAAGGACTCTCAAAGAGTCTCTAATTTGAATGACAAATCATACTGTTACCTTTTTCTTTCTTTCTTTCTTTCTTTTTTTTTTTTTTTTTGTAAGGAATTTACCATCTAGATAAGTGCTATATCACTTAGGAAAGATCATTATTTAAGTCAGAAAACTCCCCAAGACTGGTCCAGGGCAAGTAGCTAAGGCCAATATCTGAGTATCAGTAGACTATCAATTTACATGGGAAATATTATAGGGTTTCATCATATTATTTCATAGAATGAAAAATTAGCTATATTATGTCAAGTATTGAATTCTAAATTATATAACAATTAACATTAAACCATAGTGTGTCAAAAATAGTGGTATACTTAGACGAAGGCCTAGAAGGATCTATATCCAATTGTTTATCATCATTTCCAGGATCTAGAGGAAGGAATCTGGGAGAAACTGATCAAAGGGTTCAAAGTTCCAATTGTAAGATATATGTCTTCTCTGTCAAACTTGAAAGATTGTGATGTATAACCTACCACCTACATTTTAGATACCCCTCCCCCTTTGAAGATAGTAACTCCCTCACCTGTGTACGCCCACCTCTTTCCAAGGACCCCTTCCGGTATCCAGGCATCTTCTTCCGCTGAACTCTGAATCACTATGACCCGACCCTCCACAGGTGTGGGGCGCAGTCCTCCACCCCCATTCTCTCCCAGTCACGGCCTGCTTTCTCTTGCACCTGCTTCCCCCTAATCACAGCCAGTTGCGCAGACTGTGCACCTGAGCTCCTCCAATTACAGCAAAGGGCAGTATTGCATCAGCTTGGAGTTAAAAAAAAAAAAAAAACCCTCACTTCCTTACTAGGCACGCATTTTTCTTTTGCCCTTCCTTTCAGTGGAAGTAAAATTTCTGCCTTGTTCACCCACACTGGACCATGTGCTTGATTTCATTTATAACACAGTGAAGCAAGATGAGTAAAACCTAGAGACCCACCATGCAGCCACTGCCTACAGTTAACAATACTGCACTGAATGTTTAGTCATTCACTAAGAGGGCACAGCTTATGCCAAGTGTCTGCCTTAGTCTATTATCTGCTGCTATAACTCAATACGACAGGCTGGGTAATTTATAAACAACAGAAGTGTATTTGGCTCACAGTTCTGGAGGCTGGGAAGTCCAAGAGCACAGTGCTGGCATTTGGCAAGGGCCTTCTTGCTAACACATAACACAGCAGGAGGGCAAGCACATGTATAACAGAGTGCTGCTGGGGCTCACCAGGGCCCTTTAATCAGGACCCCACTCGAGTGGTAACTAACCCACTCTGTGACCACAGCATTGATCCCTTCACCAGGACAGGGCCTTCATGCCCTAAATGCCTCTTAAAGGGGAAGGAAATTTCAACCTGAACTTCAGAGGGAGGGAACATTCAAACAAGAGCAGTGTCATCATCATCAAGAAAGAAGACAGGGGGCTGGAGCGGTGGCTCGGTGGTTACAGAGCTTGCCTGGCATGTGCAAGTACACGGGTTCAAACCCCAGCAACCCATATACACAACTAAGTGTCAGAGCAATGAAAGCCATGTGAAAAACTCAATAAAAATTCATTCTGTCACTCTCACTATCCTTCTCTCTTTAAAAAAAAGAAAAGAAAAGAAAAAGAAAGAAGGCAGGAGGAAACATCTGGAGGTGGTGGATATGTTTATGGCATTGAGTGAGTGGTGGTTTAACAGCATCAACTTATCTCCAAATTCATCAAGTTGTACATTTTAAATATGTACAGCTTTTTACATGTCAAACATACTCACTGAAGCGTTTTAAAGACTGTTAATAAGTCTGCCTCTGAGGAGCTAGAGTCTGGGTAGACAGAGGTAAGTATGATTACTTTTTTAAAAAATATATTTCAGTAGTTTTTTATGTCTTCTTTTCACAAAGAACATGTTTTACTTTTATAATATAAAGATTTTTTTAAGAGAGAGTCTATTTTGTTTGTTTTTTCATCTGGTCTTTGTTTCCCCAATACTCAGTTATGTATGTGGTGCTACGGTTTGAACTCAGGTCCTCACGCATACCAGGCAAGTGCTGTAACCACTGAACCACCACTCTAGTCCCCGTTTTTAAAGATTTTTAAAACATACCTATCTATTTTTCAAGAATAAGAATTCATTATCAACCAAGTGCACAGAATTAAAATCTATTTCTCTGGGGCCATTCCCTGCAGTACTCAATGTTGCTGGCTCTAAGAGATAAGTCAAAGTGAAACGAGACTTTCTTTGAAACATCCTTATGTCCATTGATTCAAAGCTAGAATTATGGTGAAGTCTTCTGACATCACGACCAATTCATCAAAGCCTCCTGACAATGCACCAGGTGCACACTGCAGCCAGACTGCTCATTTAAATATGCCAGTTTATTTTATTTTTTTAAAGAGAAAGAAAATCAATTTTATTTATTATTTCATCTTGTTTTTGTTTTTCCAACACTTAGTTGTTTATGCGGTGCTGGGGTTCAAAACTGAGTGCTCATGCATGCCAGGCAAGGGTTCTACCTCTCCAGGCCTCTGCCAGTTTATTTTAAAAGCCCCATGCAATTCTGGCCTCTCAACCATCTCATCTGTACATTGTATTTTGGTTAATTAGAATAAGTCATTTTCCAGTGTCTTGGATAACATGGTTCTTAGTTATCCTGCATTCAGTTTAAAGTTGAATTCCACACAGTCAAAATTTTATGTAAAGTCTTCATTACCAACATGTGTTACCATTAGGTAGATATGAATATAAGGTATTTGAACTGGAAGCAATAAATCACAAGCTTGGATTTAGCATTTTTGCATAACTTTCATCAAAAAAATCCCATTTATTTCTAACAAAAAAGAGTAATTTTGAGTATAACCAATTATGTACAAGTATATATACTGGCCAGAAATATTTTAGAATTATAAGAATCCATAACAATGATCTAATCTATTATTTTCACAAATGGGAAAATAGCTTCAGGGTAAAGAGTGGCTTCCCCAAGAACACACAGAAAGTTGATAGCAGATCTTGGACTAAAAGCTGGGCTTCCTGACTACCACCAGCACCTCCACTACATTGCTTGCCAACATGAAAATAAATTCTCATAGACATTTTAAGGATATGTACTTATGGAAACTGAATATACAATGATGAACTATAACCTGTTTGGTATTAGCTATTTACAATTGTTCTTTTCACTATGTTGCCTGCCACCCTGAAATTTTTACAGAAGATTCAATTCCTATGCTGACATTAGGAATGAAAATAATGGGGACAGGGCTGGATTGGTGGCTCAGCTGTTGGAGTGCTTGCCTGGCAGGCGCAATGACCCAGGTTCAAACCTCAGCCCCACATACTCAACTAAGTGTCAGAGAAACAAAGACCAGATGAAAAACTAAATAAAGTTTTATTCACTCCCTCGGTTTCTCTCCCTCTAAAAGAAAATAATGGGGTCCTTGCTTGTAACCTTTAAGATGCTTCATTTGTCAGTACATTCTAATAATAAGATGCCAAAACACTGATTCTCTAGCCATTGCTGAATACTTTTAATTAAAAAATAAAGTATATAAATGAATATCATTGCTAAGATCAGCTAAGGCTGGAATAAAATGTTTTCAATGTTGTTTTGTTAAGAGAAAGAGGGACAGTGAGAGAATCAATTTTATTTAGTTTTTCATGTAGTTTTCATTGCTCTGACACTTGGTTGTGTACATGGTGCTGGGGTTCAAACCTGCATACTCATGCATACCAGGCAAGTGTTGTAAATGCTAAGCCACTGCTCCATCCCCTCATTGTGTGTGTGTGTGTGTGTGTGTGTGTGTATGTGTGTTTTAAAGAGAGAAGGACAGTGAGAGAGAGAGAGAAAGAGAGAATCGATTTTTTAGTTTTTCACATGGCTTTTGATGCTCTGACACTTAGTTGTGTACATGGGTGCTGGGGTTTGAACCCATGTACTTGTGCATGAGGAGCCACCACTCCCGTCCCGCCCCTCATTGTTTTTTTTTTTTTTTAAGAGGGGACAGTGAGAGAGAGAGAGAAAGAGAGGAACAATTTTTATTTAGCTTTTCATGTGACTTTCATTCCTCGGACACTTCGCTGTGTATGTGGTGCTGGGGTTTGAACCTGCGTACAAACGCATGCCAGGCAAGCGCCGTAACCGCTGAGCCACCGCTCCAGCGCCCCCCTCATTGCTTTTAAAGACCAATGAATCATCAAAAAAATTATTTTTCTGATCTGTTTAGAAGTATGATGAGAACTGAAACAGAATATTACCAACCAGGAATCAGTCTTGTAATAAGATCCCAGGCACAATGGTACCTTTGTGAAGGCCCATGCCTGAACCGTGCAAAAACTTACCCAGATGACAACTGCACAACCTCTACAAAGCCTAAGAGTCCTTATTCAGAATGGGATCTCATGCAGATGTTTGCAAATGGAATTTAAAATTAAATTAAAGTATCTCCTCCAATGTTTCTTCAAAAATTACCACTGCTATGGTAATATGTATGTTATATATTATGCATACATACACACATATATACATGATAGTTGTACATATACATGTACACACATATGTACAGAGAAGTGTAAACAGGTACACATTTTGTTGTACATATTTGCATGTGTGTGCAGATGTGTAAATGTATATGCATATTTATATGTATGTGAATGTTTGCACATGTGTGTATGTACTTATATATATTATTTTTTCACATTACCTAGTTACTTCACAGGCCCTAGCTACTCAATAAATGTGTTATACAGAACTGAATTGAAATATGCAGTAGAAATAAAATAATAACCCTGTGTAATATAGTTTTAGATTGGAGACTAAAAATATAAGCTTGGTTACTTTCTAATATAAAATATGCTATCCGGTCTTGATAAAAATACCCACATACTTTTTTTCTCATAGATTCTACTTTATCACCATGTGATAAAACTCCTCTCTCTGTGTTGATCCATCAGAGTCTTCTAGTTGTAGTTTCTTCTCCATTGATGTAGCATCCTTAAAAGATTAGGATTGTCATGCTGTCATATTAATATTGAATTATATTGTGTTCATGTTGCATCAGTTAATCCTTTGTCAAAACAAGATACTTCAATGAAACAGAGATAGAAAATAGATACTCTTATGAAAACCTACCTTGAGTACCTTGTTCAAGGGGAGTAATTTTGACAAGAAAAGTGTATATTACTAGATGCTATATTTCTTCTCCTAAAGCAATGTGAAAGCAGGCTATTTTGCTAGTGGTATTTAATATATTTGGTGCTACTTTAGCTGCAATTGCAAATAAATGGTAGCAGATGATCCTACTATCATAAAAAGTATTGGTTACTCAGTTGGGAGAAATAAATAAATGTATTTATTACACAAATAGAATAAGGCATATACCAAGAACTGAGAGAAAATTCTGAAGCTAAACAAAGAGTATATATTTTCAAAAATGTTTTTTAAAAATCTGACAACTATCATAGTAATAGTTTATTAAGGCATGAATCATCAGTTGATATTAAAATTCCAGGGTGAATGTTTGGCAAGAAACATATTTACATAGTCTCAAGGTATCTTCCTACAAGATAATTATTAATTATAAAGAAAAATATAGTAACTTTATAGTTCAGAAAACTGGCAGACCACACCTAAATCAAAGTTAATAGCATGAGTAATAGGACAAATTAACATCATGTGCCTCCTAATATCAAGTAATGAGAAGAACACATTATTTCAATGATATTCCTGCCAAAGCCAGAAAATCCAAATCATAAGAAACAACAAAAATAAGAGTCATTCTACAAAATAACTGGCCATAGTGCTCTTCAAAAATATCAAGATCCTGAAAGACAAAGATTGAGGAACTGTTCTACATTAAAGAAGATTAAAGAGGCTTAGTAAGTAAATCTAACTGTAGTCTTTTGCTCTAAAGGACATTATTGGGACAACTGACCCAAATCAGTCAGATCTAATTGATTAGATCAGAAGATAATATTGTTTAGATGTTAATTTATTATTTATATTTATACAAAAGCCATGACTATATTTATACAAAAGCATATCCTTATTTTTAGGAACTACACGTTTGAGAGGGAGTTATTTGGTCTGCAACTTACTCTCAGATGGCTCATTGTTATGATTTGGATGAAAGGTGTCCTCCCAAAACTCATGTGTGACCATGCAGGAAGACTGAGGTGAAATGAATCCATGTAGGGTGTGGCTGGGGGAGGTGGGTTACTGAGGGTGTGCCTTTAGGATATATATTTTGTATCTGGCATGGAGTTTCTCTCTCTGCTCCCTGGAACCATGCCTTCCGCTACACTCTTCCATCATGATATTCAGTCTCACCTTAGCCCTGAAGAAAGAAGCCAGCCTTCTACAAACTAAGACCTCTGAAACCATGAGCCCCTAAATAAACTTTTCCTCCTAAAATTGTTCTTGTTGGGTCCTTAGGTCACAGCAACAAAAACACTGATGGAAAAAGCACAAGTCCGTGTACGTATACATGTGCAAAGATGGATGGATGGATGGATGGACAAATAGGTAGAAGAAAAGAAAGGAAGAAGTGGTGGAAGGATGAAGGGATGACTGGAGGGGGTCAGAAGAAGGGTTGGAATACAAAAGAGAATGTTAATGCAAATGTGGCAAAATATTAATATTTGGAGAATCTGGGTAAAGGGTACATGGGTGTTCTTTGTACTAGTCTAGGACTTCCCTATAAATCTAAAATTATTTCAAAATGAAAAATCAGAGTGTACATACATTCTGATTGGAAAGGTTAAAATATTTAGTAATAACTTTAAAATAATAATTGACTATTAATTATGTACCTATTATATGGATAGTGCTAGACACTAGGAAATAAACTACAATGAAAAATTTTTATGCTTAAATTTTTGGGAAAAGAGAATACAATTTAAAAATCAAAACAGTTTTAAAGGTGCAGATACATAATGAAATGATAAAATAACAGGTGTGTATAATTAATTTATAACAATTTTGGGCCACTCTTGATATGTCCACTATATAAGAAGGTCTATCAGCATTTCTGTCCTTAACACAGAATCTGTAAACTGCAAACAATTTCTAAGATCTGTTTAAGTATGCATATTGTTATAAACAATCCAGAGACTGAAAATAAAAATATTTACTGCTTCTAAAACTTCTACAATAACTTGGATTTGAAATGCAGGTAGTTTTTCAATTCAGTAAGATATCCAGAAAATATTGTTTTTATAACAAAGTGGATGATCAGTGCCTAGAAAATGGATGATCTCCAGCACTGTTGAAAAAAAAAAAAGTTCAGGGCTGGAGCGGTGGCTCAGAGGTTATGGCGTTTGCCCGGCATGCACAAGTACCCGGGTTCAGACCCCAGCACAACTAAATGTCAGAGCAACGAAGGCCATGTGAAAAACTCAATAAAAATTGATTCTCTCTGCCTCTCTCTCTCTCTTTTTCTCTCTTTAAAAAAAAAAAGTTCAAAGTAGAGACAGATATTCTAATGAAGCAAAGGAGAGAGAGCAAAATGGAAAAAAGAAGAAGAAACAAAGGCAAAAAAAACTATTGATATATGTGACTGAACCATTTCCCACTAAAGGCCTTGATGAAAACACTCATGGATAAATTTTAGGACAAGCAATTTTGTAAATAAAAGCATTTAAATAAGACAATTTGTCGTCTTGTACACTCATATGCTGAATAAGAATAAATCTGAAAAGGTTACCTTGGCCTTTTGCTGTTCCACTTCCCCAATTTTGGCTTGATTCTCCCTGGATAGAATATCATTTAACCAGTCACTGCACTGATAAGATAGGTGAGGTTTTTAACAATCAAGTACACCTTTCAACCCATCCTTGTATCTATTGATGGGGGCACAATTTAATTTTGTCTTCCAGAGTTAAGCTGGAGGATTTCACTCTAGCCACTGAATAAACACTAAGGTAAGCAACGTGCATAAGTCCAGGCAGGCAACATGAGGCAGGCAGGCGCACCTTACAGTTAGTGCGCCTCCAATCCTTCATAACATGCGAGTGTCCCAGTGTCTTACAAGCAAAAGGGAGGATGAATTTACATTACTTTGGGAGATCGGATGTTGAGTTAATTATCAATTTTTTTTCCCTTTTGGTCTAACCTCATGAATCACATATTTACTTTAAATGACTGAGTTTTCTGATTTCCTAATGTGTGACTGATAATATTCCCACTGTCTACTTACTGCCAGTTGTTTCATATTAGGAAATTATGTGGATGATCTTATTTGATAGGCAGACACACAGCACACAAGGTTGCTCTTTGCTACACTTCTAAAATGGCATGATAAAAATAATTAGATTATGACTCTGGACAGGTTGCTTAACTCTTAGCCATTTTTTGCCAACCTAAAAAAAAAAATAAAATGTTGACTACAAAACAAGAAGATGAGATCAAAAGAAGAGCCCAGAGGTCTGAGAATTCCCCTCTCTCTCAACTTCCACCTGATTCCTGGTTCAAACTGCTAACAGATGACACAGAACCAGTAAGATCCTTTGGGGAGGACTCACTCCCCAGCCTCATCCTGGCAGAGAACTGGGCTCTAGGCACCATCTGAGTCAGTGCATCCCTAGCATCACACAGGAATAGCTCATGGCCTTCCCTGCTCGGATTTCAGGGTTACTGAAGCTTTTTCCTGTGAAATTAATGTTATGCCCAATCTGCACCTTAAACATTCTGAACTACATTCACTCTGTGTTCCTGGCAGAAGGAGAAAGCCTGTTTCATTCCAGGTGTCCTCCATACCTTAAGAGAATGGGCTACAATGCCTCCTACCCACCTACTCATCCAAAAAACTGCACAGGCTTCAGCCACAGGCTGATTTTAAATTATCAATATTCATTAAAACCAGATAGCTTAAAATAACAAAAGAATTTTGTCATACTTCTCTAAGCATCTTTTTTCTTTCTTTTTTGTTGGAGTGTTGAGGTTTGGAATTATGTAAGTGTTCTACAAATATTCAAAAATTAAATTAAGTCAACAAGGGTAGGAGGAAGACCCTAAAACTGAATGTAAACCAAAATAAGTGAACCCAACTGTATTTAAAATAAGTAACATAACCATGCTGAATTCTGAAAAACAGAACCCACCCAAGTAATTTTTGAACATACAACTTTTACTATCTACTCCGAGCCTAAGGAAAAAATGAAAGAACTAAAAATAAATCTTTTTCAACTTGTCTTAGTAAGTTTGTTTTTCATAGTTGATGAGTAATAAAACTATTTGATTTTTCCTGCGGGATTATCAAGTGGGTGCATATATTGATATTTTTGTGAGTCAGGCTTCTCACTATGGAAGGAGAGAGATACAAATAAGAAAGGAGGAATCAGGGGTGCAGGGCTGCACTGGAAGTGGGAGTTTCAGTATAAACTCATGGCTTTTTAATATGTCATTTTACCAATATCTATGAAAGTGCATACCCACAGGGGTCAGCTCCAGGACCCCCAGTAGATACCAAAATCTGCAGATATTCAAGTCCCTTAAATAAAGTGGCATGTGTAGCCTATGCACATCCTCCCATACACTTCAAATTATTTCCAGATTATTTTTGATCCCTAATGAAACATAAATGCCACATAAATAGCTGTTACATACTGTATTGCTTAGAGAATAAAAAGCAAGAAAGTCTATACAAGTGCAGTACAGATGCAATTTTTTCCGTGAACATTTTCAATCCGGGGTTGGTGGAATCCACACACTCAGAATCCATGGATACGGAAGGCCAAGTGTGCAAGTATTTCTCAGTTCTGTCTGCTGACAATGCCATAAGCAATGATATTCCAGTAGAGGAAAGATTATGAATAATGGCTTTGAAACACCAGTCCCACTAAAAGAACCAGGGCTCCTTGGAGAAATGGTAGATTCCAGTTCTGGGGAAGGGAAAACATGAGATGGACCTAGAATGGTTTAGCCAAAAAGTAATAATTTTTTTTTTAAAGAAAGAGGGGATAGTGGTGGGGGGAGAAGCAATCTTTATTTAGTTTTTCATGTGACTTTCATTCTTCAGACACTTCGTTGTGTACGTGGTGCTGGGCTTTGAACTCCTGTACTGGCTGATGCCAGGCAAGTGCTGTAACCACTGAGCCACCGCTCCAGCCCCAATAAAATAAATTTTTTTTAAATAAAAAGCATCTGTCAAAAGGACAAAGGAAATCGATTAAAGAGTCTCCTTCTGTTCCTGGGGATAATTTGAGCATCAGAATGAGTAAGGGCAGAAAACACTTCATTATATCAAAACACTAATAAATATGGAAGGAATTAATAAGCTTTTTATTTTTTAAGTCAATTGTTATTTTTATTGCAGCATTATAGTTGTACACAATGACAGAGTTTGTTGTTACATGTGATTTATCAAGTTTTTAAAAGCCATAAAGTTGGACCTAAATTAGCAACAGATATTAAATCTGGGAGTGGGAGAAATTTGATGAGGAATAATATATTTATAGTCTCACAGCATTTTCCCCATATATTACTTATTAATTTTAAAAATAAAAATAATAACTATATAATGAAAAACTGAATAATACTTTTATGATCTTTTATTTTTATATAGAGAGAGGGACAGTGAGAGAGAGAGAGAGAGAGAGAATCAATTTTTATTTAGTTTTTCATTTGGTTTTTATTGGTTCGACTTTGTGTGTATGTGGTACTGGGGTTCAAATCCAGGTCCTTACACATGCCAGGCAAGTGCTATAACCACTGAGCCACCGCTCCAGCCCCACTTTATAATCAATTTTAACACTATCAACTTTAACATTACCAGCAATGGGCAAATAGATACCATACACCTTCAGAGTCAATGTTCAGAGAAGGAAACACCACCACTTTTGGGACGCTCCTGTCAAACAGGCATACCCTGAATCTAGTCATGAGGAACCATCAGATAACCCAACTTCAAGGACATTATGTAAAACAACTGTATTCTTTAAAATTGTCAATGCTCTAAAAGAGAGAGGCTGAGGCACTTCTCTAGACTAAAGGAAACTAAAAATCATAACAACAAAATAAAATTGAGATCCAGGTTACATCTTACACTGCAAAACAGCTGCCTCCAAGCACTTATTTTTTTTATAAATTTTTTTATTTTTGAGCAACCTTAAAAGATTTTAACAAGACAACATAAAATGTGTATAAGATGTGTATATATATTCTGGACATTGCAAATGTCCCCAGGAGTACCCCCCCCCCCCAATTACCCTCCCTTATCCCTCCCTTCCCCTTCCCGTTATAACTCTAAAAATAGTATTAAATTGTAAAGCATTACATCTTATCTGAATTTAACTCATGTTTCTAGACCAACTTTCTCATTGTCCAGGGTCTAGTCCCCACCTCCACAGATGAGTGGAGACAAGTGACCCTTAGATCTCTGGGTTAAGCTGAT
>PVKS010036951.1:0-18975 GCA_004027875.1 Aplodontia rufa
TATTTCTTGTAGATGTCCATTTCACATTAACTGGGCAGTGTAGGTTTTATCCGACAAAACCCAGTTTAAGACCCTGTGCTCTTAATCCTGCACCCCCTCGTTTAGCTCCTGGTCCCCACTGTGGCTTGAATTCAGCCCTCACAGGCCTTCTGGAGAGGTCTCAGCAGTGAGGCTCCCTCTAAAGGTCTTCTTACCTGCTACTGCTCCCAGCAGCAGTGCCAGCGTCCAGAGCAGCAGCATCTGCGTGGAGGCAAAAACAAGGTTGAGTCTTGCAGAGCAGGGCTTGGAAGATGGGCACCCATGGCCCCTTCGGCCTCTGGGGAAAGGGTGAAGTCTAGAAGGTCGGCCTGCAAAGCCGGCTCCCACTCACCGTGGCAGATCTGTCGGGCTCCGCGGACAGCTGGACAGCCCAGAAAGGTCCTTTTATAGGCCACCTTATCTATTTGAGCTGTTCCATGGAAAAGAAGCATGAAAAGGGAGATGGTTCCAAGGACATATTTCTAAATTTAATTACAGATAAGCCCGGATTGATAGGGGAGTTTTCCACAGCGCTTGCTCAGAACCACCGTCAGGGCACTGTGGCGAAGGCTCTGGTTGGCCCCTGTCTTCATCTGTGGTTCTCTGTGCAGACTGGGGAGGTGAGTGTGAATCGGCAGGGGCCTGACGGTTGGCACCTTGAAAGCCAACCTAGCTCCTGCAACTTTTCCATCTCCGTGACTTGCCCTCAAACAGCGTTTTAGGAACACTCCTTCAAGAGAGTGCATCCCTTCTAGACATGCAGCTGGTGTCCTACGTTGAAGGTCCACAGTAGTAATGAAGCCAGGAGGAAGCGAGAAGTTAGGCAGGTAGGGAAATGGGCCCCAGGGTGACTTCCTGGGCAGCCAAAAACAAGTGGCAGCTGCAGAATTTTGCGGAGAAACTTGCAAATAGGTCAATTTTAGATCAGGACTTACTTGACCTGGAGTCCACGGCTTCCCCAAAGAAGGAAAAGGCCTGATCAATATTTTGATTGGACTAAAAGCTGCATGAATACCTCAAGGATACTGAATGCCTTACCTAAGATCGGGCAGGGGCTGACTTCCTTAGAACTATAGATCTACATCAACCCCCGAGATAGTAACTGGCCAGTGGGCATCCCTTTGGGACCCCACCTTCTTCGGGAATTCTGCTTTCTTTCTCTCTCTCTATTACCCTAATAAATCTGCTACTTTGCACTCACCCTGGCATCCATGCATTTTATTCTTTGAATTCATGAGACAAAGAACCCACCTGACATACACACTCCATGTTACCCTAACTTATTTCTCAATAATAGCATGTATGGTAAGTGACAAAAGGAATTGGGGGCATTGCTGAGAGAACACAGGCACGATTAGTGATGCTGGATAAAAACTATGAGCAAGAGCAAAACGGAATTCAACCTGGAAAAAAACGGTGTGGGAAAAGTGCTCTGCAGGAGCAGTGTTTGGTAGAAAAGAACTGAGACTTTTTAGTTAGTGGCAGATTGCTTAAAGACACTTTATTTTAATAAAAATCCTATAAGCCCTGTTTTTGCTTTTATTTTACTAGTTCTCCATAGTCTTACATATTGAAGGGATCGTTGCTACACATCCATAAGTGCGTACGTAATGACGAAGTAACGTAAACCCCATCGTCGTCCAAGTCTCCCTGCCTTCACCCCAATCTCGTGTCCTCTGTAATTCCCCCAAGTTACAGATATAAATGACCATATACATGCATATTAATTTTTAAAATTTTTAGAGTTATATGCGTTTCTGAGTATAATTTGGCTTCTTATGAGAGTCAAGTGCACCCTACAATATCGATGTTCCCCCCTTTCCCTCACTCTCCTCCCTTCCTTTCTCCTTTCCCCACCCCGCCCCCTTCATAACTATAGTTCCCACAGCTTACGTGTTGCTTCAAATTTGATTACCTTTCACCCTGTTCTAGGTTTTACTCTAGCTTCCACATAGGACAGAAAACATTTGACCCTCAGGTTTCTGTGTTTGGCTTATTAAATGGCACTTTTGAACTACTACAATGGGACACCATGATGTTAAAATAACCAGAAACATTCAGCTCTGGGTAGTCACAGATTAAGATTTAGACATATGAAATTGCCATTCTCACAGGTCAAAAATGCAGAAAATAATTCAGTCCTCTGACAAAAATTATAGGTACAAAAAAAGCAACAATTTTTTTTGTTTGTTTGTTTACAAGGGAAGCTCAGGACTGTTTGGTGAGGGAGATTTAAAATGAGAACAGAAGACAGGAGGAATGAATTCATGGCTGGGAGCCCTGGAAAATTCCTGGAAATCCTTCTGGTGCCATACCCCTCCTCAGGGAGTGCTGCTGTGTAACCCTCCCTTTGACATGAAAAGCTCCGTCTTTGTCCTCATGTTGATCCAATAATAAGAACAAGGTTTGGAGGAAAAGGAAAGAAACAGTTTTATTGCTTTACTAGCAAGGAGAAACAGGAGACTCCTGTCCCAGTGGCTGAGGTTCTAGTTGCCAGGGAGCAGTGGGCTTTTAAAGAGGGGTACAGTGTCCCCACTCCAGCTGGGCCCTGGCAGGAGTCATCATTCTTTTGTAGCCTTAAGAGAGAGCCATTTCTGGGACACAGACCCTCTGGTGCCAGCCCCAAAGTCTGGGTCTTTTATTCACATGATCTGTGAGCTGAAGGATAGATAGCTCAGCCTAGGAGGGGAAGAAGATTAATCTTGCTTCCTCAGGGAGAAGAGGAAGGGGGAGAAATGCCAGAATATAAGCCACAGTGGCAGATCAGCAAGGGTAATATTCAAAGCTTGGTGCGGACCCCAGATACACTTTGGTGGGTGCCCCTGGTCCCTCTGAGAAGCCCTCCCTTCATTCCTCCCTCACTTGGGACCCGTCCTGATCACTGGTGAGTCATAAACTGAGAGGGGCTGGAATTCTCTGGGCCTGGTTATCCTGTCTGAGCATCTAGCCCAGGGCTTATTTCCCTTGCTAAACGCAGGAACAAGCAAAAAGAGAATGAGCATGGAAAACAATTTATTTTCCATAATTGCTACAATAAAAACCGCCTACACAATCTTACAGCAAAGGACTTTGAAGCCTCTTTTACTCAGTTATGCAAAACAGCTAACCAAAAACCCAAACAAAACAAACAATAACAAAAAACTGAAGCAACTCTTCAGAAACTCTAAGAACTGAAGCCTTGTATCTCTACAGTATTCTGTCATAATAATGCTTCAATGATCCTACCGTCTTGTAAGTGCCTTTTGGGTGTATGGTGAAGTATTTTACATTTGGAGAGAATTATCATGTCATATGGTATTTGTAAAGTATCATTCGGTTTATTTATTTTTATTTTGGTACTAGGGCTTGCACCCAGAAGCGTTCAACCACTGAGCCATGTACCCAGCACCCCTTTTTTTTCTTTTATTTTGGGACAGGGTCTCACTAAGGTTGCTTAGGGACTTGATAAGTTGCTGAGGCTGGCTTCGAACTTGCCATCCTCCTGCGTCAGCCTCCTGAGATGCTGGGATTACAGGTGTTTGCCACCGCACCTGGCGCAAAGTGGAATTTTAAATGATGCAAAATTTAACCCATTTATCAGAGGAGCTTTCTTTATGTATGGGCTACAGATTAAAGACCAAAGTCACCCAATTTTAATCCTGGTTAAGTTAAGCCCGGATTCATAGAGGAGGTAAAGTTTTCCACAGTGCTCATGAGATGAGAAAACAGCAGGATATTAAAAGTTCTCTCGCAATGTGGCTGCATAACGGTCAGGATCGCAGCCATTGCGGAGACTGACTCCATGGGGAGTCAGTCAATAAACAGAAATAAGTTAAAAATTTACAACGGTTCAGAAAGATTCAATTTGTACATCCACAAAATCTGGAAAGGGAACAGGACACAATCACAGTCTACCATGTCCGTTCCCTATTAGTGACTTCTCAATCCAATCCTCTCAACTTTTTAGATGAGCCATGAAATTTAATCAACCATAATGTTTTATTAGTTGTGCACTATTTAGGGGTATCGTTTTAATTTTCTTTTTAAGAGAGAGGGACAGTGATAGAGAGAGAAAGAGAGAATCAATTTTATTTAGTTTTTCATGTGGCTGTCGTTGCTCTGACACTTCGTTGTGCATGTAGTGCTGGGGTGTGAATCTAGGTCCTCGTGCATGCCAGGCAAGCCCAGTGACCACTGAGCTGCCGCTCTGCTCCAGTCCCCAGGGGTGTCTTTTTAGATAGTATGAGGCAGGGACTGCTGAGGGCTTCTAGGAGTAGAACTAGACTCTACTCCACAACCCACCTTTCAGGGAGCTGGGGCCACATGACCACTTCTGGTGATGCTATGTGAGTGCATGGGATGCCCCCAGTTCAGGTCCTACTTCTAAAAACTCACATGTGGTCCTCCATGGCTTATGTTTCAGTGTCTTCACACAGACAAGCACAGCAACCCTGAAGGCTGTGTGTTGAGGCTGGGAGAACCCCAAGACCAAAGGGTGCTGGGTGATGGACGAAAGTCACTCAACTAAACATTAATTTTGGAATTTATCAGAGCAAGAAATATACTTCTTTTGTTTTAATCCACTGAGATTTAAGGCTATAACAGCATTCCTTTAACAAATAGAGATTTATTTACTTTATCTCTTAAAGTCTAGTGTTTCTCTGACTTCCATGAACTGTGCAGGCACCAAATATTCAATCCTGGGCTACAAAATTCACGCTGAGATTTGAATGTTATTTATTTATAACAGTCATACTTTGAAATATTTTTTTCCCTAACACTTGATTTTCAAAATCCTCTTTCTTACCACTTACCAAATTTTAAAGATAGCTACTCGGCCCCTCCATTTTAGCAGAATTTTAATTTTAGTTCATTTTCTAGTTCATCACCTGGTAGGGACCATTTGCATCACAGGGTTGATGATACTGTAAGATTTAGTGAAAACTCACCCCCTGTCCCCTGTCACTTGATCCTCTAGCTGAAACTGACATGAGGTTGAAACAAGTCAGTGCTCCCAATGCATAGGAGCCTCTGAAATTCTAGAAGTGTCCTTGAGCTATCTCCCAAACCCTGCTTTCCACCAGCCTTGGGTACTTGCTTTTCCAGTCTTGGCAGAGTCAAAGGTCAGACTTGTGAAGGGCGACAGATCCAGGCCAGCACCACCCTCAGGTACCCATTGGCATTGAAAGCTGAGAGCCCTCTCCCTGGAAAATAATTTCATGTCTCCTTGATTCAAGAGCATATCAGACAGCAAGACTCAACTTTGATGCAAAATCTTGCAAAGTTAAAAATAATAATGCTAAAAAAAAGTACCAGGCTAAGGAGTTCCTAATCAAGTAGCTGTGTTTGCAGAGGAGGTAAATATTCACTTAAGTTATATTCTGATTCTGGCAATACTGCGACACCAAACTCCAGATGAGAGAAAGAAAGGCCCTAGAACACCTGTGTGGCCAGATAACCACACATTACACAAACTGGGCCTCGTTTACTTAGCCTTCAGAGAGCCTGTCCTGTCCTCCCCTTATCTAGCACAGTCATGGCCAGAGCTCTCCATGGGAAGCAGGACATGTTTTCCTGAAAATCCCAAACTTCTCTGAGCAGAAAAATACCGTGTTCACACCTTCCAGAACAACCACATTGCCGAATGTGAGGAGTCTAGCTCACACAGACCTGGGGAGTAAAATAAAATTATGATCAGTCCTCCCATAGTTTCCTTACTTTTACGTTTCTGCATCTCATCTGCCTCCACCTGTGGAAGGGTTAGCTACTTTCCCTATGAAGACAGTGAAACTCAGAGAGTATAATCAACCTGCCCAGGGATACTCGGTTGGTAAGCAGTGAAACTAATTTGGGAGGCCCACATTCTTTCCACTAGCTCTGAATGAGTTGTTTTTCTCAATACAAAGGAAGTCACATTCTTCCAGGGTGTGTTAGTCCAGACTTAATCTAAAATATGGTTAAGAAAGTGTTAATATGGGTATGTAGACAATTGTTGAATAGAGTCAGTATCTATTTTTCAAAATAAATTTGCACATACACTTTTTCTTATTATTAAATTACTTTTTATTTTAAGACAAGGTCTGGCTAAATTACTTACGGCCTCACTAAGTGCTAAGGCTGGCCTTGTATTTTTGGTCCTTCTGTCTCAGCCTCCTGAGTCACTGGGATTATAGATGTGCACCACCAAGCCCAGCAAGCACACATTTTTTTTTTTTAAAGAGAAGGGGACTGTGAGAGCAAGAGAGAAAGAAAGAATCAATTTTATTTAGTTTTTCATGTGGCTTTCTTTGCTCTAGCACTTCGTTGTGTACCTGGTGCTGGGGTTCAAACTTGCATAGTTGCACATGCCAGGCAAGTGCTGTAATTGCTGAGCCAGCACTCCAACCCAAGCACACACATCTTTGATAACCTATATTTAGATTTAGTTGTGTTCTCTTCTCTGCCACTGATGCAGTAAGTGGCAATTTGATCAACTAGAAATATCAGTTCTGTGATATTGAATAGGGCTGTTGTTGCTTTCCTGAGACATTATCATGGTCGTCTACCAGCTCTTCATGTCCTCAGACAATTCCCTCTGTGTCTGTCCTCTACATACCCACTGCTGGGCAGTTTGAAGAGGCAGACTGGACATGGTTCTGTCCGCTTTAAAATCCTAGCCTCCGCAATGCAGAATGAATTTTTTAAAAAATCATGTTGCATGCATATGCAAACATACTACAGGGAATTTCACTTTATGTATAAGTAAAAAAGAACCAATCAAATATAAAGAAACAGACCAGGGGAAGGAAGTCTAGTAGAGTAGAGGAGGAAGAATGGGGGAGAGGAGGGGTAATCCGGGAGCATGAGCTGAAATCGAAATCCATGCATATCTGAGTTTGTTGAGATGGATTCAACTACTCTGTATAACTATGAAGCTCTAATAGGAAATAAATTAAAAGAGCCGGAGCGGTGGCTCAGCCGTATTGCACTTGCCTGGCATGTTGTGAGGATCCAGGTTCAAAAACCAGCACCACGTACAAAACTAAGAGAGCAACAGAAACCAGATGAAAAACTACATACAATTGATTTCCTCTTTCTCTCTCTCACTCTCCCTCTCTCTTAAAAAAAAATTTAAAAATACAATTAAAAAATCCCTAGCCTCCCTTCCCCTGTCTGGCTCAGCACTGCTCAATGGGAATATAATGCCAGCAACTTTAAGAAACATAGGAAGGCTGGGGGTAAAGCCCTTACCTAGCATTACCCAGGCCCTGGGTTCAAGTCTCAGCACCACTATCACCCCTCAAAAAAGGTAGGATCATGGCAATGAAATTAGTTTTAATAATTTATGTAATCTAATATATCCAAAATATTATAATTCCACGTGTGGCATTAGGTGCATTTCAAGTGGTCAGTGGTTACCTGTGGCTTGCATCTCCTGTATTGGATAACACAATTCAAGGTCAAGTTTACTGTCCTTAATGTCACAATTAAGGCTTTACAGATGCAGTTGGTTTCTATGAAGCAGGTTTATGAACCGTTTTTCAGTCACTCAGAACACCTTCAAAAGATGAACCCTCGTGGTGTTTGGAGTGGGAGGCAGCTACAGGGCACTTAGGAATGGAATAGCAAGGTTTTCCAGGCCACTGAGTAGGGTAACAGTGCAGATGTGAGATTTATCAGACTTGGAGAGCCTGGCATGGATGATGGGAGATGTAATAAAATAAGGCAAAGAAAAAAGCACAAAAGACAAAAATAAAAAAAATAAGACTAAACCAATATGTTTTTTCCAAAACATTCTTTTTGGTTTCATTGCTCATGTGTTTCAGGCATCACCCATAGTTAAGAACAATGTCAGAATCTTCACAGAGGGCAGGCTAGACCACAGGTGGCCAGCGTGTGTGTTCACAACCAGCCTTTAAGTCAAGTATAAAATCTATTTGAAAAAGTATGAGCTCTGTTATTTATCTTCTATTCCTAATGTGCTGAGAGTTTAACCTTGATATTGAATTTTATCAAATGCCTTTTCTGCATCTATAGAAATGACCAAATGACTTTTATCTTTGTTAATGTAATATGCCACATTTATTCTTTTGCATTTGTTGAACAATCTTTTCATCCCTGGGATGAATTAACTTGATCATACTGAATGGTGTGTGTGTGTGTGTGTGTGTGTGTGTGTGTGTGTGTGGTGTATTGGCCTCTCCGCTGTGTTGCCTAGGATGGTCCTGGGCTCAAGTGGATGTCGCACTCCTTGGGAAGTTCTGAAGCTGGGACTTGAGGTGTGTGCCATTGAACCTGGATTGAATGATCTTTTCTTTTGTTCTTTCTTTCAAGAGAGGGAGAGAAAAAGAGAGAGAGAGGGAAGGAGAGAGGCAGAGAGTGAGAGAAGGAGAGAATCAATTTTATTAGTTTTTCATGTGACTTTCATTCCTCTGACACTTTGTTGTGTACATGGTGCTGGGATTTGAACCCGGATCCTTGTGCATGCCAGGCAAAGCGCCATAATCCCTGAGCCACCACTCTAGCCACATGAACGATATTTTTAATGGGCTATTGAATTTGCATTGCTAATGTTTTATTGAGGAATTTGCCTTTATGTTCATGGGGCTAATGCCTGTAGCTTTCTGCTTCTCTTTCCTCCCCTCCCCTTCCCTTTCCTCCTTCCTTCTTTCCCCCTTTCTCTCTCTACCTTTCTCTTTCTTTTTTTCCCCCATTATGTTCTTGTAGGGTTTTGGTATCAGGCTAATGCTGGCCTCATAGAACGAGCTTGAAAGTCCTCTTGCATTTTCTTTAACAGTTTGAGAAGAATTAATGTTAGTTCTTTTTTAAATCAGTGGTACAATTCAGCATTAAAAGTGAGAGGTCCTGGATTTTTCTTTGTTGGAGACTTTTTAATACTGATTTCATTTTCTCATTCATGGATATTAAGATTTCCTATTTCTTCACTGTTCAATCTGCGTAGATTGTCGATGTCCAGGGGTTTCTCATTCCTTCCTGATAGGCCATATTTTTGGTATATAATTTTTAACAGTAGTCTATGATGCTCTGTATTTCTGTGGTATCAGTTCTAATGTCTTCATTATCACCTCTGATTTTTATTTATTTTATATTTATATTTTTTCCTGGTCTAATTGCATGTTTGTTGCTTTTGTTCTTCTTTTTTAAAAAATATATTCTCATGTCACTGGTCTTTTGTATTTTTCTTTTACTATTTCATTTATTCCTCCCCTGATATTTACATTTCTGTGCTTCTACTAATTTTGGGTTTAGTTTATTCTGGTTTTACTGCTTCCTTGGTGTGCATCATTAGATGGTTTATTGGCAGAGAATTCTTCATTTTGATGTAGGTGATTTTTACCATGAACTTCCTCTTAGAACAACATTTCTTGTAGGTTTAGAAATACCGTGTTTCCATTTCCATCTGTCTGAGGAAATCTTTAACGTCCCTTTTAATCTCTTCACTGATTGTCCAGGAGCAGGTTCTTTAATTTCCACGTATTTGTAAAG
Source organism: Aplodontia rufa (assembly GCA_004027875.1). Classification (NCBI taxonomy): domain Eukaryota; kingdom Metazoa; phylum Chordata; class Mammalia; order Rodentia; family Aplodontiidae; genus Aplodontia; species Aplodontia rufa. The sequence goes on from PVKS010036951.1 coordinate 9,484, forward strand.
AAACCAGATTTCTTCCTGTTGATTTCTGGTTTTATAGCACAGTGGTTAGAAAAGATAATTGAAATGATTTCAGTCTTCTTAAAATTGTTAAAGCTTGTGTGTGTGAGTGTGTATGTGCATGTGTGTCCTAAAATATAATCTATTCTGGAGAATGTTTCATGGGCTGTTGAGAAGATCCTAGGTGACAAACCCACAACTGACATCTTGCTGATTAAGGAAAAGTTGAAAGCTTCTCCTCCAAGTCTTGAACAAGAGAATTATGCCCACTTGCTCCACTCCTATTCAACTTAGGAGAAGTCCTAACTGGGGCAAGTAGTCAATAGAAAAAACAGACATCCAAACTGGAAAGGGGGAAGTCCAACTATCCCTGTTTGTAGACAACTTGATCTTATATTTTGAAAACCCTAAAGACCACACCAAAAACTATTCAAACTAATAATGAATTTGGTAATGTTGTAGGCTACAAAATCAACATACAAAAATTAGCACCATTTTTCTACACTGATAGTGAGGTATCTGAAAAAGAAAAATTAATCCCATTCACAATAGTTTTTTTGAAATCCAGGAATAAATTTTGTCCCTGTCTTTTAAAAAAATAATGTATTGAAATCTCCAAATTTTATTGAGTTGGGGTCTATATGGAGTTTGATGTCATGGGTGTTTTTTCCATGTAATTGGGTGCATTGACATTTGGGGCTTAAAAGTTTACTATGGTTATATCTTCTTGTTGGATCATTCCCTTTACTAAGACATAGTGACCTTCTCTGTCTCTTCTGATTAATTTTTGCTTGAAATCTACATTGTCAGATATGAGAATGGCAACTCCTGCTGGTTTTCTTGAGCTATAGGCCTGAAATGTTTTTGCCATCCTTTAACAGTCAGTCTGTGGTTGTTTTTTCCTAAAAGATGAGACTTTTGTAAGTGGCATATAGTTGGATTCTGTTACTTGATCCATTCAGCTAATCTGGGTCTCTTCATTGGGGAATTGAGTGCATTAACCTTCAGTGTTAGTATGGATGAATGTTTGTGGCTTTCTACCATTTTGGTACTTTGCTGTATTTTATCCTGTTTCGATTCTTGTTTAGTGGGCTATTCTTTTATTGAACTACATCTGTTTTGGGGCTTTGAGAGTTGTTTTGTTCCTTTGTATGCAGTTTGTCTTTGAGTATTCTTTGTAGTGCTGATTTGGAGCTCATAAATTCTTTTGGTTTATTCTTGTCATGGAATGTTTTAATTTCCCTCTCAAATTTGAAACTGAGTTTTGCTAGGAATAATAACCTCGGCTTACATTTGTTTTCTTTTAGGGCTTGGAATATCTCATTCCAGACTCTCCATGATTTTAAAGTCTGAGCTGAGAAATCAGAAGTGATCCTTATTGGTTTGCCTCTAAATATGAACTGATGTTTTTCTCTTGCAGATTTTAATATTCTTTCCTTGTTCTCTGTGGTGAGCCTCTTGATTATGATATGTCTCTATGAGTTTCTCATTTGGTTTTGGGTCTGCTTGGGGTTCTCTAAGCCTCCTGTATAAGGCTGTCTCATTTCTGATATGGAAGAAATTTTCTGTAACAATCTCATTGAAAAGATTTTTTTAAATGCCTTTAGTTTGTATCTCCATGTTCTTTCCTATCCCCACGATTCTATCTTCAAGGGCTCAGGTTCTATTTTCTACACCATCTAATCTGTTAGTGATGCCTTTAAGTGAGTATGCAATTTGATTGATCTTGTCTTTCATTCTAGGAGTTCTGTTTGGTTTCTTTTCACTACTTCTATTTCTTTATTAAAGTGGTTTTGCATCTTTTGTAATTACTTTCTTAATTCCTTCCTTAAATCTTCTCTTAGTTCATTGAACTATTTGGTAACCAATTTTTTATAATCTTTCTCTGGGTTTTCAGCACTTGGGGGATCCTTTGTTGGGGAATTATGGGTTTTCGGGAGAGATTTGTTTGGTTGTTTCCTCATATTTTTGATGGTCTTGCTCTTGTGCATTAATTGAAATGGATTCCTCTTCCTCTTTTGTGTGAGTGCCTTTATGTGTGATTATCTTATTTATTCTGAGGGTTTTTCTCTGGATTTGACATATGGGTAGATGTCAAGGGAGGGGACCTGAGTTCCCTCTGTGATTGTTCCTCCTAAATCCTTGTTGATGTCTTGTATTTGTTTATTTATTTTTTTCTCCTCACCTCTTTGAGTTGGAGCACTCTCTGGGAGAGTTAAGTTCCCTAACCTGTGAACTTTTAGTGTCCCTGTAGATTCTCAACACCTCACAGAATATGTGAAAACATACAATAACAACAACTAATGCAAGCAATATACAGCCTTAAACTAAATATTTGGTTCCTAATGACTACAACAATGTTAAATGCCACAAGAGACAGAAATGGTAGGATCAGAAAATGCCTTCAGTGAAAACAACAACTAACCATCAATTATATTTGGCTTAAAAGCAAACAACAGGTATCAATTTTGGCTTGTACAGCAGTAATGATCGCAACAGCATTAATGGTGGAAGCCAAAGTTATATAAACTGATTATTGCTAGAAGTTGGAAAGAATTCAATCAATTAAGAGAAAAGAAATAGGAAAAGAAGATAGGAAAGAACTTAATTTCAAAGAGCAAATGGAGAGAATGTAGAAGAGATGTTGGATGTTGTTGTTAGAGGAGGAGAAAAAAGTAGAGGTAAAAAAGTAAAGGAAGAGTGAAAAAGAGAACAATGGAATTTGGCTGTTAACAGAAAGAAAAACAGAAGGAGGAACTGAAGAGACAGAATAATGAGAAACAATAAAAAATTAAAGCAAACTATACTTATCAAACACCCAACCTTCTATTGATAAAGCAGGAAAAAATAACTACATTTACTAAATGCTAAAGAGGAAAATAAAAGCAAATATGAGTGTGTGTATATATGTCCATGAACAAGTCAGCCCCACAAAAGCAAGAAACAAAAGAAAAGGAAACAAATAAAACAACAACAAAAAAAGAATTTTTAATGAAAATTTTGGGAAAAAAATCAACAGAATTGTCTCCATGGAGGTGGTTGTGATAGATCATGGAGTAGATGGTTGCACTCCATTGGAGTTTTGTCAGCATAGTCTGGATGTAATCCCAGGGTGGGGCTGCTACAGGATTCTAAGAGTGAAGTTCTGGATGGTAGGGCTTGGATGCTAGGCCTCAAGGGCTTTGCTGGGTGATGATTGTTCTGGAGAGATTAGATCAACATACCCTAAGGGGCTGGCTTCTAGTTGTGGGGTTGAGTGCAGTCTTAGACTCCCTCTGCTGGCCATGAACACAGCCTTTATAGATTTACTGGGCTCTGTCTCTGGGCATTCTCTTGCCCACTTGTTCACATTCCCAACCTTTTTCAGCTTGACACATAAGCCACTGGACTCAAGGAGGAAGGAAGGTAGATGGGCTCCTCTTTGCTTGTTTGACTTAAATCCCCCTGGGTAAAATATCTTCTGTACCTGTTTGGCACTCGTTCTGTTGGGTATACCTTAGGACCCAGGATATGAGCTTGCCAGGATTGTGGAGTCACTTGCTCAGAGTGTCTGACTGTCTCAGGCACAACCTCCTCAAAATGGCTATTGCCCCATCTCGCTGTGGCCAGGTGGGAAACACAGCACACCCTTCATGCAATAGAGAAGCCCGAGATTCAGCTAAGGGCAGGGTGCCTTCCTGATCTCAGGGTTCTCTGTGCTAGATCGGACATTTATTGTATTTCTGTGATCTCCCTCCCTCTGTGCCAATCCAGCCACCCTATCATGGCTGCAGAGTGGCCACAACCTGCCTGGCTCCAATGAAGTCTTTCTTCTTTAGTTAATGTATCCAAATTTCTGAGTCTGTTAGAAACAAAATTATTAAAAATTCTGAGGTGCCATTAGAAAATCAAACACATGCCCAGAAGTGGGTGAGCAAGACAGACTTTACTCTTCATAAGGCACACTCACAAAGGGGATCAATGAGCAAGCACAGCTGAGCACGCAGTCTACCTGCCTATATTCCCAACCTGATGCAATTCTATTTATCACTCTGATTGGAGGAGCTCAGGGGTACAATCTGTGTGATTGGCTAATATAAAATTGGGGTGGGTACAGAAAAGAGCTATGGGTGTAGTGGAATATCTGATAAGGAGTTTAGAATGGATTATCTCTGACCGCATGGTTCTTGACCTAAGATGGCTTCCTTTTATACACAAATCTTCAGATTACATTCTGAAAATGGACCATCAGACTTCTTATTTCTCACAAGTCTCTAAGACTCTTTGACAGTCCAATATGGAGTTTTAGAGAAGTTCGTTTTACACCCACCCTACAGAAAGGCAATACTCCTGGTGTTTAAGACCGGCCCCACAGAGCCAGAATAAATATAGCCTTCCCATAGCCCACCATCTTCCCTCCTTCTGCATAGTCTTGATTGGCTGCTGCTACATAAAACAGGCTGAATTCTGGCACCCTGTATCAGGAATAGCAAGGCTGCCCAAAGGTTACTGAGTAGTCAGGCAGTTGAATAGGAAGAGATGGGAGGTGACTGTGGTGCTTGCACCTGTATTCCCAGCTACTCAAGAGGCTGAGGTGGGAGGAACACTTGAGTTCAGGAGTCTGAGGCCAGCCTGGGCAGCACAGTCAGACCATCTCTCAGGGAACTAAAAGTAGATGAATAAACAAAAAGCAAAAGGAAGAGATGAAATAACTAACTTCCAAAATGTCCTTCAGAAAACCTAGACCCAGCACTGAAGGGACCTGATGCAAGTTAGGTAAACTTTCTGTGCCTCAGTTGCTTCATCTGAAAATGGAAATGATAAAAGTAGCTGATTAACAGGGTATAGTCAGAATTAAGTGAACAAATGCGTATAAAGCACTTAGAACAGTGCCGGGAATACCTCGAGTATAATGCATGTTTTGGAAAAACACAAAAACATGGAGTTGACAGCCAGCTGCCTTCCGTAAGTCCCCTCTTGAAGAAGCAGATTGAACCAGAGTCTAATTTAATTGGTTATTTACACCCAATCATGGGGAAAAATGTGGTTCAGTAAGAAACATTCTGAAAATTATATGCTGAAAATATATTATTTAAGTACTGACATAGAGTGCCTATATTTTCTTTTCTTTTTCTACTTTATTTTATTTTATTTGTTTTAGTTTTTGGTACTGAGGATTGAATCCAGGGGAACATAACCACTGAGCCACACCCCTAGACCTTTCTATTTTTATTTTATTTTTTAATAAATTCTCCTAAGTTGCCCCCAGCCTCACTAAGATGCTGAGGCCGGCATTCAACCTGGGACTCTTACCTCTGCCTCCCAAGTCTCTGGGATTACAGGTGTGTGCCACCACACCCCGCTTAGAGTTCCTATCTTCAAAGTAAAAAAAGTGATTTAGAGCTCTATAAATAGCAATGTTTTCTAAAAATGTTCTATGTTCAGAAATAAGTCAATAACTTGAGTAAAAATTCATTTAAGATAAGCAAAGCAACATGCAAATATTTCATTATGATGTAAATGATTATAGTTCTTAACAAGGGGCTTTTAAATGGATGTATTTTAAATGAAATGATTTTAACTTCATTTTTCCACCTTATACTCAAGTAAATTTGCAGGTAACACTGTTATTGATTTCGTTATTCAAAATTCATCATTGTAATGAGTACTCACAGCAATTGTAATTGCAAACATTTGTTAAGCACTCAAGCACTCACATGCACTGAGTATTGTGCCAATGTCTTTGCAGAGAAACACAGAGCTTTTAAAAATGCCATCTGTGCCCCGAAGATGCGAAAGTTCGCGTGTCTTACCAGACCTCTACCCTGTACTCTGTGCCCCTGTATCAGTCTGCCCACTTGACATGGCCCATTGGAAGGCTGATGAACACCTCCAGTGTGACACTTCTAAAACTGACCTTCTGACCTCTCCCCTGAGCCCCTCCCTCCCACAGCTCTCTCCCTTTCAGCCAGCTGTGGCTCCTTCCTTCCTATCTTGAGGACCCAGGAGGATGACTCCTGGCTCTCACGTAGGTATCCACTCCACCTGGCCCATCCGCACTGGGCGTGCTGACCCTTCCCTTCCCCAGGTGTGGGCCCTGAATGACTTGAGGCCCTCAGCATGGCCCACTGTCCTAACCGCAGGCCAATCAGAGGCAGCCTCAGGAGGTTTGTCAGGGAAGCTGGGAGGGAGATGCTCTTTCTTACTGGATGTGAAAGAGGAGGTTCAAGTGGGAGGGGAACCAGCCTTGATATAAAAGCATCCTCTACACAGAAGAGCATGGAGAGGGAAAGAAAGCAGCTCTTAAAGGAGTCACTTAGCTGCTGCATCAAGGAAACTGTTCTGACCTCTGCACTTCCGGATTGCATGAGCCAATACATTAATTTCCTTGTGTGAGTTGGGGCTTTTGGTTCATGAAACAGGAAGCACCCTTCCTGATACAGATGTGTGGCCCTAAGAATGAATCTTCATGCTCAACTTCAATGTATTTTGATGAAACATGGAATAAAAAGTATTTTCAATTCACCTACTTTTGTACCTTGTGCCTGTGCCCATCTTGTCCCCTCTCTCTGGAGTGTCTTTTCCACCATGTCCCATTGGCAGCTCCCTATCCATCTTTTAACCCGTAGCACAAATATCACTTTCTTTGTAGGGTGTTATTATGTAGACACGGCCTAATTTTACCTAACCTTAGTGGATTCATTCATTCTTTCCATTAATGGGTTGTCTACAAATGTAACCAAACCCCATTAAGGAGTTTTAAAATGGGATATCTACACAAGAGTACCTGTAATTACAACATGGACTTATGAGTATTGGGAAGGGGGGAATTCTATGTGCAGAGAGAATGCAGAAAGGGAGAACTTGATTCAATCTGGAGGATGTGAATCATGAAGTGAAAAAATTCTTCTTGGATGAAGTCTCTGTATCTAATCAGAGATTTAACAATAAGTCAGTTAAACAGATGGAAAGATAAGGAAAGAACATTCTAGAAAGAAAGTTCATGCAAATGTCCAGCAGCATCTGAGGTCAATGTCTTCTTTTGGGACAGAACTGAAATATGGAGTTTCATATTCCAGAAGGAATGTGCTGAGGTGAGACTGGAGTCCCAGGTGAGAGCCAGGTCAAGGGCTGCCTTTCAAGACTCACTGAAAATGTGGCTTCTGTGCTGGAAGACAGTTCAATTTGTGCTTTAGAAAGATCAAATAGACTTCAGAAAAGTGAAGGGTCTGGGGATATCCACTGGGAGCAGGGAGACCAGTGAGGAAGCCTCAGATGTATCTCAGCCTCAACCCCTCTGTGTCTTCACACCTGAGAGGTCTGATGAGGAGACCCAGAATTTAAAGATGATGGAAGAAGTCACCCAGGGTGGTACTTTCCACGTGGGCCTATCAAGAGGAGTCACTTTGGGCCTGGAAATCTGCCTTCAATGATCATAATGACATCTGAAATATTAGTAACAGACATGGTAACATCATGTAAGCAGTGTACCCAAGTTCAAATGTCACACAACATGCACCAAAATCAAGTTATTTGTGGGTCTTCAGACTAAGTGCAGATTTGGATTTTCATCACCATATCCAAAAATTTCACTGGACAGAACAACACTGATGACAAAAGACAGGGTATGTTGCCCCAGTACTAGATTTATTAGCAGTAAAATTCAGTGACCCATGCCAGCCACCTCCTAACAGGGGTTGAGGGTGAGCAGAACGTCCTCCCTCACAGTGTCCGAACTGCAGAATTTGAACCTGTGGAGAGAAAACACTAGGTCAGCTGTTCCTGGCACCTGCTGGAGTGCTGAGCATGAGGACAGTGTGAGAGAGGGCTTTCCTGTGCCCAAGGCCAGACATTTACCAAGGGAGACCTCTACTATACAGGACTGAACCTCCTTTCCAATCTTGTAATGCGGTTGTGCAAACAGCATAGAAAGGAGCTGTCAGTCATTCCCCAAGGAACTGGTAGGGCTCATTTTCCATTTAATATTTTCAGACTATGGTTGACTATGAGTAACTGAAAGCACCCAAACAAAAGTACTACAAAATGGGGAGAGTACTGAACCCAAGAGCTGCACGGCTGAGTTAGAGGTAGGTGTGTGCTTGGCTCTTTAAGAAACTGTCCCACTTTCCAAGTGGCTTCATCATTTTCTATTCCCATCAGTAGTCCATGAGTTCAAGATTGTTGTTATCTTCAACACTGCTTGTTATATATCAATCTTTTTAACTTTAGCCATTTCAATAGACTTATGGCAATAACTCATTACGGTTTTAATTTACATTTTTTAATGATCAATAGGGTATCTTTTTCTGGCCTTTCCTTTTGTGCAATCTACTTGTGATTTTATATTGAAAGTGCATTTCATGTAGCATAATACAATTGGGTATTGATTTTTAAAAATCCAGTGTAAATTCTCTGCCTTATAATTGTGGTTTTTAGAACATTTTAATTTCATATAATTATTGATAGAGCTAGGCGCAAGTCTATTGTCTTTCCATTTGTTTTCTATTTCTCTCCATGGTCCTGGTTCTCTTATTTTTTTTATGCTCTTTCAGATTTTTTAAATTCCATTTTGTCTCCTTCGTTGGTTTGTTTGCTCTAGTCCTTGTTTTAAAATTTTAGTGATTGCTTTAGAATTGGCAGCTTATGTTTACAATTCATAACATTCTACCCTTGGGGTAGTATTATATCAATTCATCTAAGGTATTTGGAAATAGTTTGATCATTTCAAGTCTTGCTAAATCTAGATGAATCATTTTCCATAAGAAAGAAGACTGTCCTAAACTTTCTACCCAACGTCCTTTGAATTATAAGCTTTTCCAGTCTGCTTGGGGGAAACAGCCCTGTTACCAGCCTGTTACCAGCCTGAGCACTGAAGTGCAGAAATCCCATAAATCTGTGAGAAAATGCTCTACATCATTAGTTATAAGGGAAATGCAAATCAAAACTTCAATGAGATACCACCTCACTCCTGTTAAAGTGGCAAAAATGAAAAATTCAAACAACAACAGATGCTGGAGGGGCTGTGGGAAAAGAGGAACACTGTCACACTGCTGGTGGGACTGCAAACTGGTTCAACCATTATGGAAAGCATTGTGGAGAATCCTCAAATAATTAAGGATGGAACCACTTTATGACCCAGCTATCCCACTCCTGGGTGTTTTCCCAAAAGAGTTAGAATCAGTATATTATAGTGATGTGGCTTCATCAATGTTTATAGCAGCTCAATTTACTATAGCTAGATTATGGAACCAACCCAGATGCCCCTCACTCGACGAATGGATACAAAAACTTTGGTATGTATACTCAATGAAATACTACTCGGCCATTCGAGAAGATGATATTATGGCTTTTGAAATCAAATGGATGGAGATGGAATGAATTATGCTCAGTGAAGTATCCCAATCTCAGAGACTCAAGGGCCAAATGGTGTCTCTCATCTGTGGAAGCTAGAATACATGGGGAAGCAGTATGTTAGACAGCTAAGCTAATAATAACTTCAAATTGTATGATTCTCAA
>PVKS010036952.1:0-19058 GCA_004027875.1 Aplodontia rufa
CTATGCTACATTGTTGGTTGTCTTCCCTCCCTTTCCCATCCACACTTCTCCTCCCCATTCCCCCACCTATATGTCTGTGATTCCCCCAGATGATGTGTTGTGATGCCTTTGTTGGGTCTAATACGTGAGTTTGATTACCTTTCCCCAAAACCTGGGTTTAGCTCTAGCCTCCACAAATGAGGGAAAGTATTCAGCCCTTGATTCTCTGGGTTTGGCTAACTTTGCTCAGCATGATTTCTTCCACTGTCATCCATTTACCTTCAAAGGCTGCAATATTGTTGTTTCTAATAGCTGATTAGATCTCCATTGTGTGTGTGTATGTGTGTGTGTGTGTGTGTTTGTGTGTGTGTATGTATATGTATATATCAGAGCTATTTGATCCATTCATCCAGTGAGGGGCATCTGGGTTGGTTCCATCATTTAGTTATTGTAAATTGAGCTGCTATGAACATGGATTTCGTCAGTTGTTGTAATGTGCTGATTCTAACTCTTCTGGGAAAATAACCAGAAAACAGATAGCTGGGTCATGTGGTAGATCCAACCCTAATTTTTTAAGAAGTCTCCACACTGCTTTCCACAGCAGCTGTACAAGTTTGCAGTTCCCTCCTGAGAATTCAAATGATACTTATACCATCATTTAATTCTGGAAGCACACAACCACATTTATATCTCTTATAGGGATGTAATATAGAAGAATCAAGAAACTGGGGAGTAGACATTGTGGGGGAAGCTATGATTTAAGACAAAAGGCATATCATATTGTCACTTTATATGCATTTTAAAATGTTTTTAAAGGCCTATGGAATAACTGGGGAAGGGGTCCTGCCCCCTCTGACTAAAGCATATCTACAATCCCAACTGCACCTTGCATCTTCTTTCAGCTGTTGTGATTCCGAATCTCTTTCCAAGGGTCTCAGCCCCTGCAGGACCCAGCCCTGATTCCCACTGTAAAATTGACCAGGTGTCTCTTTTCCTTTCCCCAGCAATTAAACATGGGTTCAGGACCTAAGAATGGCTAGTCAGATATTACAGATTTCAAATCTAAAGAGAGTGACCCCAAGGGCTGGTTCTGTTGGAGTTTTCTTAAAATGACTAGGAAGAAATAGAGGATGCCAGACATGCAAATGAGCTATGATGGGGTGCCTGTTGTGAAAGGGACAGAGTGTTTGATGACTGGGGCTTCCCGACTCCTGTGAAGCTTCCATTTAACTTTCTGGATTCCCAGGTCTTCTGTGATAAATTCCTCTCCGGCTTAAGTTAATTAGAAGCAGTTTCTGTGCTTCCAGCCCACAGTTCTGACTCATAGATTCTCTCAAATGCTATAGTCTGAAGATGGAGCAAACCTAACACTTAAAATACGAATTTTTTTTATTTGTAGGCCAGATAGAAAATGGACAGCTGGGTTCTTCACAGGCTGACTTTGCCATGTTGCTTAGTCTGTTTTCCCCAAGACCGTCATTCAGGAAGTGAGTTATTCCTGGCTATTTGCTGGCATGTGATCAACATCCATTCCTAACCCAGCATTCATTTACTGAGTTCCTAACATGTACAGGAGATTCAGGTCTGAAACTGACTCAAAAGGCATACAAGCAACACAGAGTGGTTGTTTTTTGTTTTTTTTTAAACTGGAACATTCCGCTTACCCTAAAATTTGTGGAAAGATAACACACCTCTCTGATTCTTCCCCTTTAATTTGCATTTTTCAAAATAGCTGTTTCAAATGGTGATGATTTGGGGTTACTTAGCTCTCTCTCTCCCCCACCCCCACCCCTTTGGGAGAGAAGCCACCTATAAATGACATTGTTGGGTCATTTGGGGAAATTTTTGATATGGTCTGAATGCTGGATGATACAAAATGTGCTGTAACAGAAAGAAGCAGTTTGTGACTGAAAAACACAAATTTCAAAACACTGTGATCTCACTTCTTACATATACATACAATAACACACAGAGAAAGATGCACCAACATGCTGCAAAACAGGGTGCTGGGTGTGAGAGTGCCCTAATTTAAAATTTTTTTTCTTGTCCCTTTTTTCTGATTTGGTACAATTTATGTGCACTGCTTTGGTACTAATAAAAGGCTATGTTTTAATCAGAGAAATAAACCATTTAATATAGGACCTGGAATATACTGGGCACTCCAAAAATAGAAGCTATTAAAAGAGATCTCCTTACTAAAATGTCTATGTGTAAATATTTGGTAATTGCTAATTACTTAGAAAAAGATGATACACCATTTAGAGCAATTTTGGAGACAGTTAATGTTTGGACACAAACAGATATCTTAACTGTTTCAACCAAGGCTCAGTCTAACTCTGCTCTATTACCGGTCATTTATAACAAGCAGCCTTTAGTTCACTAGATTTCATGGCTGCCTTTATATTTCACTAAATGGAAATATAGAGCCTCATCTTTAATAGATGAAAATCTTCCTATTCCATGAATAGACCATCACTTATTTCAAGGTTTCTTGGCCTCAGAATGGCTGATATTTGGGATCGGACACTTCTTTGTTGTAGGAGGCTGTCCTATACATTGCACGATGGGTAACAGCATCACTGCCCCTGATATGAGATGCTTGGAGCATTTCCTCCCTTCCCCCTAGTTGTCAACCACAACAACTCCAGACTCTGCAATGTTACCTGATGGGGAAAAATCACATTGTTATGGTTTGAATGTGAGGTGTACCCCTCAAAGCTCACATGTGACAATTCAGGAAGGCTGAGGTGAAATGATTGTGTTAGAAAAGACTTAATTTTAACCCATGCCTAGATAAGGAAGTGAGTATTAACAATCTTCCTTACATTTTCAAACAGAGAAACTTTGCCACAGTAAGGTTTTAAAAGTGTCCAAAGGCACAGAGTAAAAGCATGAATTATCCAGTGTAGCTTATTGAGCGCCAACACCAGACCAAGGATTGTAGAGGAATAAAAGAAAAAGAAAAAAAAAGGGAGAAAGAGGGGCATGTTATGGCTTGGATATGCAGTATCCCCAAAAGCTCCCATGTTGATAGTCAGAGGTGAAATGATTAGATTATGAGACCTGTAACTTTCGGTCCATTCTAGTTTGAATGAGCTAACTGGGTGGTAACACAGGCAGGTGGGACGTGGATGGAAAAGGTGGGTCACTCAGGGTACATGGAAGTATCGAATGCATCTTCTCTATAGCTACTGCCCCTCTCCTTGCTTCCCAGCTACCATGACCAGAGCAGAGCTCCTCTGCCATGACCTTTGCCATGATGACCCTTGCCTCACCTTGAGCCCAGAGCAATGAAGTTGGCCAACCATGAGCTAAATTTCTGAAGCCATGAGCCCAAAATAAATTTGTCCTCCTCTAAAAAAAAAAAAAAGAAAGAAAGAAAAAGAAAAGCCTTAACCCAATCAGTGAGTTGATCCCTGGTAGGTTGGTAGGGTGCGCCTGGAGGAAGTGGGTCATTGCGGGTATGCCTTTGGGGTATAGATTCCATATCTTGCGTGGAGTTTTGCTCTCTGCTCTGCTTCCCCGTGTGACACCTTCAGCCTCTTGTCTCTCTGGAGCCATGCCTGTCATTGTGCCCTACATCCCCTCCAGCCCTGAGGAATGGAGCCGTCCTCCTGTGAACTAAGACCTCCAAAGCTGTGAGCCCTCAAAACAAACTTTTCCTCCTGAAATTGTTGCTGTCAGGTCATTTAGCACAGTAGCGAAAAAGCTGACTAAAACACACACATACACCCACATTTGGCAACCACTACTTTAAAGTACCTTCTTACTGATGGACACGTAGGTTATTACACATTTTCCCTAACACGAGCAATGACTATCATGATAAGCCTACTTTGTAGATGCACATCCATATCCATTTGTCTGGAATATATTCCTAGAAATAGATCATCTGGATTAATTATGCTAGATATTTTAGGGATTTTGATATATCATAGCAAACAGCCCTCCCTGTACACTCCCATCTATAGCCACATAGATAGGTACTACACCCATATCACCTGTGGGTATATTGGCTGAGTACTTAAAATTGTATATAGATATTATATTCCATAAAAAGATGTCATTTGGGTTGCATTTATTAGTTATTTGTGTTTCTCCTATTTTGAAGTGTTCACTTAGGTACTCATATGATAATGACATTAACCCTTTGTTTATCACACCTATTACAAGAACATTTCTGGTTGATAATTATCTTTTCAGTTTATGATTTCTGTTGCTATACCGAAGATGTTATTTTTAATTCATAAAATCTTATCTGCTTTCCATCTTGGATTTCTCGACTTGGTGTCTGCTTAGGAAAGTTCTTTCCTAACCCAAGATTATTAAACAGTCACTTGTGCCAATACAATATTTTGTCTAACAATTTAAAATACCAGCATCATTATATGCTAAATCACTGATTTTTCCATTTTTTCCCAGACCAACACCATATTCTTATCATTAACTTGGCTTTAGAATATCTTTTAATATCTGGAATAGTCTCTTTTGTTAATATTCTTCTTAAAATATTGTTGAACAGTGTTATATAGTGGCTATCATTAAATTCTTTCAGAGTAATTTTTTACTAGTATTTTTCTTTCTTACCAAAAAAAGTGGTTTTTTCTTTTCTCCACATGACTTCAAATAACAGCAAAGATATTTAGGAGATGGCAGACTGAAAACCTGTACTAGCTTCACTTTCCTTTGCAAGATCCTTTACAAATGACAGAAAATATTTTCTCAAGAGAATAAATTCATATAAATACCAGGAAACAAGGAGTGTCCTTGGCGGATCAGAAATTAGAGACATTCTTGAATTATGAAAGGCAGATGCAATTGGATTAAAGGAGGAAGCCAACTGGGAGTAGTGGTGCACACCTGTAACCCCAGGAACTTGGGAGGCTGAGACAGGAGGATTGCAAGTTAGAGACCAACCTCAGCAACTTGGTGAGGCCCTAAGGACTTAGCAAGATCCTGTCTCAAAAAAACACATTAAAAAAATTACTAGAGATGTGGTTCAGTGGTTAAATGTCCCTGGGCAATCTCTGATATAAAGGAAGGAAAGGGAAGGAAGGAAGGAAGGAAGCCAGGCAGGCAGGCAGGTGCCACAGACCAAACTACATTCCAAGAAACTTGCGGCAAAAGGTAAAAGTGACTCTAGAAATACCCCAAACTCGAAGTCAGAGAAGACATGAAGTGAATGGCATTTGAGACATACCAACAGGAAAATCATTTGTGGATCACCTCCACCTCCCTGTCCCTCTCCTTCCTCATGGTACTGAGTGCAAAGGCTTTTATCCCACAGATTGGTGGTTCTCACAAGCAGCAGGGTGCCACAAAGCTCAGGTAATATTTCATCACAATTGGCAGCATATCTATCCTTGCTCCCATTGGAGGCAGGCAGCAGGCAGCAAGGGCCCTATAGCCCTATAGAGACATATACATACATACACACACAAATAAAAGTAATCAAACACTTGAGGAAAACTACACCACTCACAAAAGAAACTCAACAAAGAAGGAAAAACCAACAGCTAAGGAAACACAGTTTGTCCAGCAAGGAGAGGGATAGCAAGCACCTATCAACAAGACCATGATCTCTAAAATAAAGAACCAATCAGGAATCCTGGATATAATATGTGTGATGAAATGTTTTTAAAAACTCAATACATTGGATAATAGGATGATCATCACTAGAGAGCACATGGGTAAACTGGGGAAAAGAGCCAGCTGTACCCTCTAGCAAAGTTGGTGCATGGTGATAGACAAGAACCACTGTGCTACTCCAATATACAGACAAGCATGGTTAAAGTGTGATGTTTAAACATAATCCTGATCTCAAAGATAAGAATGGGAAAAACCTCCAGTTGTCAAAAGTGAAAAGAGAATCTGCGTTCAAAGCAGTGAATACTTTTGATTTACACCATCCCTGGGTGAATTGAGAATACAGAACCAAATTCATGTGGTTTGTGGTTACACAGGTTTGGGATTTGAGTCCTTAGATCTTGTGTACCGCAGGCAGCTGGGAAATAATGCTCTATCCATGAATGGGGACACAAAATCTGTGATCATTTAACTTCCCCAGGCTACTTGGGGAAATGGAAATAGAGTCATTTATGAGTGATTGGAACATGAATTTGGGCATAAGCCTGGAATTCCCATGCCCTTGACAGTATGGAAAAAAAAGAAGGGAAAAAAACAAAACAAACTATGTTTATACATTCAAAGACATAGTTCTAAATGACTCATTGCTTAAGGAAAAATTCTGCATGGAAAAAAATCGTAAATATTTAGGAGTGAATGACAATGAAGAAAAAGCAAAGTTTGTGTAACACCATGAAAGTGGTACTTGAAGGGGAATGCATCTATTAGATGCTGGAACTCCCTGCACTGATTCTCCATTATGATTATCTGCTCTGTTCATCAAAGAATAGAATGATTATCATTTTCTTCTCCACTTGAAGAACTTTCTTTGACATTAACTTCTCATTTATTGATTTTTTGCCAATTATGTAATTTAATTTCCAAGAAGTTCTTATTCTCTGGTGGCTCCCTTTTATAACAAACCACACTGATTTTATGGATTCCATGTCTTGTCAAGTGTATCTTTTAATTTCAGGGATGTTTTATAGTTCACTTTGTTCACTGAATTATTAATTTCCTCAGAAGTCCATTGTCAATGAAAGTGCATTTCTCTTACCTGCTTAGAGGTACTGAAGGGAATAAAACAGGAAGTCCTTGTCCCTATATAAAGCTCAGGTTCTAACTGAGAGAAAGAAAATAAGCACATAACCAAATAAATAAGATCATTTCAGGTATTGATAACTACAACAAGAGCTGAGAAATAAGCATAGAGTCAGGTTTAGAACCTATGATTCCAACAGGACTTAGCCAGGAACCACAAAGAATAGTCACCCAGGATCCAGCAGAGAGAGAAACAGATGGGACTGCCGGAAGAAGTCGGAATAAACATTCTGGTTTAAGAAGATGCAACATATGTTCAACAATAACTTCACAAGGAGAAAATAGAAGTAATAAAGGAAAGACAGATTTGAAAGGTAATAGACAACACTTTTAAAGAAACGAAGCAAGATATTTCAGTCTCAGACAGGAAAATATATAAGATTACAAAGTCCTAAGCAGTGGGGGTAAGGAGGAATAAAGCTTTTAACTTTTATTTCTCAGCTCTCATAGTAGTTATCAATACCTAAAATCATTTTGCTTATTTGTTCATGGATGTATTTTCTTTCTCTCCTAACTGATATAATTACGGTAAAATTGGTCATCTCTTATATAATTATGGTACAATATCAAAACCAGAAAATTGGCATTGGTACAGTGTGTTACCAATCTATATCATGTTATCACATGTGTGGATTTGCGTAACTAAAACCACATTCAAGATACAGAATAATTCCACTACCTCAAAGATCGCCTCATGCTACACACATCCTTTTCTCCCTACCATTCCTAATCCCTGACAGCAACTAATTGGTACTTCATCTCTATAATTTTGACATTTTAAGACTGTTATATAATGGAATTCCATGCTAAGTGGCCTTTGAGATTAGTTATTTTTCCCATTTACATAATGCCCATGAGGTTCATCCAAGTTGTTGCTTATATCAATATTTCATTCTTTTTTATTGCTAAATGGTATCCAGAGTAGATTTATCACAATTCACTTATCCATTCATCCATTGAAGGACGTTTGAGTTGTTTCCAGTTTTGAACTATTCCAAATAAAACTGCTATAAACAATCTTGGGCAGGTTTTTGTGCAGACACAAGTTTTAATTTTTCTGGGATAAATGTCCAGGAGTGCAACTGATGAATTTTATGGTAAGTGTAACTTCAGTATCTTAAGAAACTGCCAAAGAGCTTTCTAGGTGACTGTAACATTTTCCATTCCCACCAGCAGTGTACAGGTTCTCTGTATCCTTGACAGCATTCACCATTATCAGTGTTTTTTCCTACTGGACCTGTTTCAGTGGGCGTATGGTGATATCTCATTATGGTCTTAATTTGCATTCTGCTAATGATTAGTGATGAACAGTCTCTCTGGTGTGTATTTGCCATGCATGTGTGTAACATCTTTGATAAAATGTCCGTTCCTGGCTTTTGCCTGCTTGCTAATTGGATTGTTTGGAGGTTTTTACTGTTGACTTTTGAGGATTCTTTACATATTCTAGATAAGACATGTGTTTTGCAAATACTTTCTCCCAACCTACATCTTGTCTTTGCATCCTCATAACAAGATCTTTTGCACAGCAATAGTTTATAATATTTGTGAAGTTATGAGGTTTTCTCTTATTGATTGTGTTTCTGGTATAATATCTGAAAATTCTTTGCAAAATCCTATGTCCTAAAGATTTTTCTTCTAAGAGTTTTACTGATTTACATTGACCATTTCAATCTATGATCCATTTTTAGTTCTTTTTTGTATGAGGTGTGAAATTTATGTCAAAGTTCATTTTTATACCCATTGATATAGAGTTGCTCCAACATGATTTGTTGAAAAAACAATTTCCTGTTGTTTCACCTTTCTAAAAATCCGTTGGCGATATTTATGTGGGACTACATCTAGGTTCCCTATCCCATTGGTTTTTGTGCTTATCTATGCCAATTACACATATATTGGTTGCAGTCTTCATTGCTGTTTTGAAATAAAGTAGAGCAATTTCTCCCAATGTATTCTTCTTTTAAAAAATTATTTAATAATTTTGTTAGCTCCTTTATTTTTACATGTAAATTTTAGAAAAATGCCATCTATATCTGAAAAAAAAAACTATACTGGGATTTTGATAGCAATTGCTTGAAACTTGGGGCTGAGGGTGTAGTTCAAAGGTGGAGTTCATGCTTAATATATGCAAAGTGTTGGGTTTGAGCCCTAGAGTGAGAAAGAGAGAGAAAGGAGAGGGAATTGGAGGACAGGAGAAGGAAAGAGAAAAAGAAAATGAAATTCTTTATATCTGTATATCAATTTGGGGAGCATTTACATCTTATTATATTGATTCTTTAACCTATGAACACAGAACATCTCTCCACTCATCTGGGTCTTTGATTTTATTCATCAGTGGTTTATGGTTTTCAGCATAGAACTCATATGATTTTTTAAAAAATATTAACTCCTAATCATTTTATTTTTGAGCAATTATGAATGTTATTTTTAAATTCTTGTCTTAATCTTTCTAAAATCCCACGTAATCTTTCTGGAGTTAACTTTTTCACTTAATATTTCCAAGATTCATCAGATTGGATCCATACTATATGTTAAGATCTACATGATACTGTATTGTGTGAATATTTATTCATCTAATTCCCAATTACGGGCAGTTGGGTTGTTTGACAACTTTTGTTGTTACGAACAAAGACATTATGGGTATTCTCATTCATACTCTCTTCCACATGAATTCCATATTCATAAAATTGTGAATTTTAACATTTGAGTGTCAAACTACATTCCGAAGTTCTTATATCAATTTACACACACATCATTTGTAAAGCCTTACCTGTTGCAATATTTCATACCATCAGACTTTGTAATTATTGCTAATTAAATGTTATCACAATTTGGCCTTGTCACACTTCTATATTCATACTAGCACTGAGAAACATGTTATTCATGTTTATTGGCTACTGTTTTAATTAGGTTTTCATTGCAATGACTAAAATACCCAACAAGAACAATTTAGAGGAGGTAAAGTTTATTTGCGACTCAGTTTCAGAGGTCTCAGTCTGTAGATTATTGACCCCATTGCTCTGGACCCAAGGGTATGCAGCACATTATGATAGAAGAGCCCAGCAGAGGAAGGTTGTCAGCACATGGTAGGGTTGGGAAGCAGAAAGGGGTGGGGAAGGGACCACAGACAAGATGCACCCTTCTGGTTACACCCCTCCCTCCCCACTGCAACCCACTTCCTCCAACCAAGTGCCACCTGCCTACAGTTACTCTCAGGTGAGTCCATTCAAACTACGAGGGATTAATTAGGATCCAGCTCCCATGATCTGATCATTTCCTCTGAGCATTCCTGCACTGACACAGGAACTTTTGGGGGACACCTCATAACAGCTACACGATTGTTCTTTGAAGAATACTTGTTCCTATCTCTTAAGAACATTTTTGTTGAGCAGTTTCTAATCTTCTTCTTCATCTGCAGTAATTCTTTGTATATTCTTGATACTAATCCTTTGTCATATAAGTGCATTTCAAAGATCTACTCCCAGTTTGTATCTTGGCTTTCAGTCTCATAAAATATCTTTGAGTAAACAAAAGTTCTCATTTTGGTATAACAGAATTAATCAATCAAGCCTTTTTGTATCTTAAGAACCTTACCTTACAAAAGATCAAAATTACATTCACTTAGATTTTCTTCCAAGGGTTAATTTTTTTTCTTTTTGACATTAAAGTTACTCATCTGGAATTGAATGATACATATGGTGTGAGAAAAGGATATAATTTAATATTTTCCAAAGTGGCTAATAATGTTCCACTGTACTTCGTAGTATAGGACAGTTTCCTCCAGCTTTGACTAGTTCCTTCCTCCAAACCAACTGTGGAGTTGCTACAGATGACAGGAAATCGGGGGCAGTTGAAAAATTATTAATTTGAGAGATTCAAACGTGCTAGAAGAAAGTCAATGAGGACAGAGCAGTACAGATGAAAAACTAAACTGAGAATAGATTTTTTAATTATTATCCTGATTTTCCCCATGATGTGAATTATTACCTGCAAGCAGAAAATGTCAGCACCAAGGGGAATTATCAGAGGAGTATTCAAACCTGACTAAGGGAGAAGGCAGATTTTAATCAACATGAACATTATAAGGAGCTGTTGTTTGGAAGATATCCTTTATCATCCCTATTCACTTCAGATTCCACCACACCCCAAGGGTGGTAAGACTACAACCCATATATTACATTCTTGGCAAAGATAAATTCTTTTGAATAAAGTAGAGGGAGACACCTAGGGGACAGAGTCACCTGATGAGTAGGTGGCAAACAGAAAAACACCATATCAGATAGAGAGTACTCTAGTGGCTTTCTGATTTGAAGTGAGTCCCTACTTTTAGCTCCCTTTCCATTAACTCCCAGGGCTTGGACTTAAGCCCCTTTCCCCAGGAACACTGAAATAGCTACTAATCTTGGTTGCAAATAAGAATCACCCCAGAGAGATTTTAGAAAACTAGGTGCCCAAGACCACATCCAGGCCACTTAAATTCAATTTCTGAGAGTGGGATCCAAGTATTAGTATATTTGC
This sequence comes from Aplodontia rufa, assembly GCA_004027875.1. Lineage (NCBI taxonomy): Eukaryota > Metazoa > Chordata > Mammalia > Rodentia > Aplodontiidae > Aplodontia > Aplodontia rufa. Next base: position 11,221 of record PVKS010036952.1, read on the forward strand.
AAATACTCTAGGGGTTTCTAATGTGCAACCAAGGTCAGGAACCACTATTAGAAATAGAAGCCCCCAAAGAAAAACACTGTGCTAGCTGAGGAATGGATAATTATAAGAGAAATACAAATTAAACAACCCATAAAAAGCCACTGTAGGGGCTGGAGCAGTGGCTCGGTGGTTACGGCGCTTGTCCAGCATGCGTGAGTACACGGGCTCAAACCCCAGCACCCACATGCACAACCAAGTGTCAGAGCAACAAAAGCCATGTGAAAAACGCAATAAAAATTAATTCTTTCTGTCTCTCTCTCTCTCTCACTGTCTTTCTCTCTTTAAAAAAAAAAAGCCATTATAGTTATAAATCTAAAAAAGCCACTAAGAAATACTAAGTATGAAAAAATGCAATAATTGAAATAAAGAACTCAATGAGGGGATGAAGAACAGAATGAAAATAGCTGGGTTAATGTGCTCCAAGTTCAGGTTGAAGAACAACTCAAAACACAGGGAGTGGGGAGCAATGTCAAAATACACATTAAAAGGTAAGAAATATAACAGAGATATAGAATGAATGCGAGAGGGAGAAAATCAATTTTTCAGACTGTTATGATCTAGATATGAGGTGTCCTGCAAAAGCCATCATGTGAGACAGTGCAAGAATGTTCACAGGGGAAACGATTAGAGTATGAGAGGTGTAACCTAATCGGTGGATTAATCCACTTACATGGTGTTATGGTAAAGGCTGAGGCTATGAGAGCCTTGATGCAATCCATGAATTAATCCCTGATAGGGATTAACTGGCTACTGTGGGCTGGTAGGGTGTGGCTGGAGGAGGTGGGTCATTGGGGACAGGCTTTTGGGTACACATTTTGTATCTGTAGTGGAGTCTCTCTCTGTTCTCTGGAGCCATACCTTCTGCCATGATGTTCAGCCTCCCCTCGTGGAAGGAAGTTGGTCTCTAAAACCATGAGCCCCTAAATAAACTTTTACTCCTAAAATTGTTCTTTTCAAGTCCTTTAGCCACAGCATCAAAAAAAAAAAAAAAAAAGAAAGAAAGAAAGAAAAAAGAAAAGAAAAAAATGAAAGAAAGAAAGAAAGCAACTGCCTAAAACATGGATTAGCAGAATGGTCCTGTAGGCAGGTAAGCTATGGCTGGAGGAGGTGGGTCACTGAGTAGGGGACTGCCTTTGAGGTTTATGTTTTGTCCCTGATGAGCAGAGCATGTCCCTCCTTCTTCCTGGTCGGCAGGTCCTGAGCAACGTTCCTCCACCACACCCTTCCTCCATGATGGATTCAGCTAATCGTGGACTCAACTTCTGAAACTTTGAGTCAAAGTGAGCTCTCCTCCTCTTTAAGTTGTTCTTATCATCAGGTATTTTGGTCACAGTGACACAAAGCTGACTAAAACACAGACTAAGAATTGTAGAGCACAAAGTAGAATACATCACAATCCAACAACATTGACACACATTATTGTGAAGTTTAAAAAACCTCAAAAACAAACAGAATATAAAACCTTTCAGACAACAAAGGCAACCCATCCTCATACAAGCAATAATCAGATTGCTATCAGGATATCAACAGCCACACTCGGTGCAAGAAAACACAGAGAGATCATTCGAATGTGGAATGTGTTAGCTGCATCAAATTAATAAAAGAAATCTTGCAAAAAGCCTTATCACAATTAACGGAGAAAACAGCTACATGCCCTTTAGAATCGAGAACAAGACAGGGATACCACTATTAGTACCATTTTCAGTATGGCACTAGAGATACAGGTCAAAAAAAAAGAAAGAAAGAAAAGGGATAAAAATATAAAAATTGGAAGATACAGGACAAAATTTTCATTGTTTACTTGACAAAGAAAACCTAAAATGCTAAACAAAGGATAGTTCAGGAAAGTTGTCAGACGCAAGTCTCAGCTTATAAAGATCTGTGAATCCCTCTGCACTAGCCAGATCTAGCTAGATGACACAATGCTTTAGAAATACCACCACTACTGAAAAAGGAGCTATCACATCTAAAATTTAAACTATGGACAAATTAACACTATTGAAAGCCATAAAAAACTTCAAAAAACTGAAAAGATTATGTTCCTAGTTTGAAAGATTTGATATTAAAAAGATAGCAGTTCATCCGTAGGCTTAATAACATTCTCTTCACCATGCAGAGATTTTTTTAAAAGATCTTGATAAAATAATTCTTGAATTTATATAGAAAATAAAGACTGAAAAAGGTTAAGCCAATTTTATAGAATAAAATCAAAAAGAAAAGACTAACCTTACCAATATTAGGTCTTATTAACATAAACTTCAGTATTAATTTTTTTTAAAAAAACTACAAAGTGGTGGTCTAAGAATAGACAAAATAAGCAACTGATGAGAAATAGAAGTTCCACTGACGACCGGATAAAGAAAACATGGTACACACACACACACACACACACACACACACACACACGGTACACACACGAAATCACGTCAGTTAAGGGAAAATGGATGGAACCTGAGAGCATTACGTTAAGCAAAGTAATACAAACTCAGAAAGTCAAGGATCATATGTTTTCTCTCATATATAAACAAGATAGGAAAAGGGGGAAACGGGTGGGGGTGATCTCATGAAAGGGAGAGGCAACCAGGGAGAGGGAGGAGAGACAGGGAAAGGAGAGGTACTGGGAAATGGCCTTGATCAAATTATATTGCTATATAGTGTGCATGTATGAATATGTAACAACACAACCCACTGTTATGCATAATTATAATGCCCCAATTTTTACATATTTTTATTGAGGAATTGAGTTATTGTACAATCATAAATGCATATAAAGTATCAACATGATATGCATTTGTTCTTAAACCAGAATTTCCCCCACATCACCCACACTCCAGTCTCTTGCATCTTGTGGAATGTTAGCTTCATCAAATCAATAAAAGAAATTTTGCAAAAAGCCTTATTACAATTAATGGAGAAAATAGATACATGCCCTTTAGAATTGAGAACAAGACAGGGATGCCACTGCTAGTACCATTTCCAATATGGTACTGGAGACACAGGTCCTAAAATAAAAAAAGAGAGAGAGAGAAAGAAAGAAAAGGGATAAAAATATAAGGATTGGAAGATATAGGACAAAATTTTCTATATTTTGCTCCTACAAGTGATATAATTGCTTAGACTGTGAATTTTCCAGAATTAAATGATTGCATAATTATTATTTGGATTCTCAGGGGGATAAAGAGAGTGCTACATTGTTGTCTCGCTTTATCCCTCCCTCTCCCCTCCTACCACCTATCCCCTCCCTCCCACACATGTATCTGTGGTTGCCCTAGGTTGTGTGTTGCTAAGCTTTTGCTGGGTCTAATACAGGAGTTTGACAACCTTTCATCCAAGCCTGGGATTTGCTCTAACCTCTGCAAATGATTGCTGGGTCTAATACAGGAGTTTGACAACCTTTCACCCAAGCCTGGGATTTGCTCTAACCTCTGCAAATGATTGCTGGGTCTAATACAGGAGTTTGACAACCTTTCATCCAAGCCTGGGATTTGCTCTAACCTCTGCAAATGAGAGAAAACATTCAACCCTTGACTCTCTGGGTTTGGCTAACTTCGCTCAGCATGATTTCTTCCATTGCCGTCCATTTACCTTCAAAGGCCGCAATATTGTTGTTTTTAATTGCTGAGTAGAACTCCATTGTATATATACATAGCACAGTTTTGGGATCCATTCATCCAGTAAGGGATAATACCCTAATTTTAAAAGGGGGAAAGAAGAAACAACAGTTCCAAAACAAACACTTGCATATAAAAAAAAAAAAGTTAAAACACAATAAAGGCAGCATCACTGGTCAGGGGAGAAAAAAATGAATTGCTTAGTGCCCTAGTTGCCAAACTGCATGTGAAAAAGAGCCCCCAAAAGAGGGCAGGGCGCTTTTTGAAATGCAGGCTGCATATCTGTTCCTGTAGAACTTGAGGGAATTGCAAGAATTTGCAAGTTCTCTATAGATGTCCATGTTGCTGGTTTGGGTACCACACTTTATTAGCTAATATCAGGAAAGCTGTTTCACTACTAGGAAAAAGTAAGCCTCACATCCTATACATTGATGAAATTTAGTTTCGTTTCATAAAATGCAAGGAAAATGATAAAGCTAATAGAATAAAATGCAGTGCTATTGCATGTCCCCCCCAAAAGACTTGCTGGATTTCTAAATCTTACTACTTGTGAATGTGACTTTATTTGTAAATAAGGTCTTTGAAGATGCAATCAAATTAAGATGAAATCATACCCATTTTGGGTGGTCCCTAATACAATTAATAATCCTTATGTGACAACAGAGGCAAAGATTAGAATGATGCATATATAAGCAAGACCTCATAAATTATTGCTGGCAACAGCGTGTAGAAAAAGGCAGAGAGCAGATTTTCCCCCAGAGCTTTGAGACAGAGATCAAATCCCGTCCACCACCTTGATTTCTAGACTGTAGGACTAGGAGACAATCAATTTTTGTTGGTTAGGTCACCCAGTTCATGGTTTTTATTAACAGCCTGAAGAAACTAATACAACAGGAAAATATTTTTGAAGAGTTTGAGTAAGGTAGCAAAACTTCGAAAGCACAGAATTGGAGGTGGAAGCTGATGGATTTGACATCATGAAAATTAAGCACTTTTGTTCACAAAAAAAAAAAACACAAGAAAAATTAAATGACAAGCTGCATCCTAGGTATTTATAAATGTGCAAAGACTAAAATCAGCACAGTTCCGCTTCCTAAAGTGTACATTCAGCACCTGAAAAACATCAAGGGGTCTGGAAATGTAAAAAGCCAAAATAGGAACAAGGCATTAGACATAGAATGTGCATTCTCCCACAGTTTTAAAAAATAATAGATGACTTTTCATATATATTCATCATTATTTTATTACTTTGTATGGAGATTAGGAACTGGAGAGTTTCTTGCCATTTAGAAATATTTCCCTAAACCAGAGGTTCTCAGAGTGTGACCTAGAGACACAGAAGTCCAGGCAAAGCTGAACTTGCTTCCCCTGCGGATTTTTCAGAAAAGCCGTTTCTGGGACTGGAGCAGTGGCTCAGCAGTTACAGCACTTGCCTGGCATGTGAAAGGACCTGGGTTCAAACCCCAGCACCACATATACAACTAAGGGTCAGAAAAAATAAAACTAAAAACATAAATAATGTTGATTCTCTCTCTTTCTCCCTGTCCCCCCTACTCTGTCTCTTTCTCCCTCTCTCTCTCTCTTTTCAAAAAACAAAAAAAGAAAGTGAAGAAGAAAAGCCATTTCTGGGGCTACTCCAGACCCAGTAACTCTAATTGATCGGCCATCTGAAGACCCAAGGCTCAGTGGTGCTCTGCAGGGGAGGAGTTGTTTCGTTGCTTTGCAATTCTGGGGATTGAACCAGGACCTCACATGTGCCAGGCACATGCACTACCACTGAGCCACATCTGCAGTCCAGGGCTCTCCACCAGCATTCCAGGTGGTGCTGATGGATGCTTTAGTTTGAGGACCTTTGTCCTCAAGTGTGGATATACTACCAAGTATAGGGAATTCAGGTATTCTGAGGGTCCCCTGCAGCACACACCTTTTATTGAGGATACCAGTTGAAATCATCATTTTTTTAGCTTAAGATTTGTTCAAAATCCATATTCTTTAAACAGTCCCCTTTAGAAATATTTAAAAATAGGGCACAATGTTAGCTTTCTGTCACTATAACAAATACCTGAGATAATAAACTTATGAAGAGAAAAGGTTTATTTTAGCTCACAACTTTAGGGGTTTTAGCCCAGGATTGACCAGCCCTCTTGCTTTCGGCTTGTGGTGGCGCATCATGGCAAGAGGGCACATGGCAGAGCAAAACTGCTCCTAGTAAATCTCCACCACCACCCAACAGCACCTGGGCCTGTGGGGGACACTCCAGATCCAAACCATGGCAGGCACTTATGAAATAAACAACAAACAACATTTAGAAGAAAACCAAAAGTCATAATAGCTTCAAAATAGCTCGAAGGTAGGATCTTGAATGTTTAACCACAAAGAAATGGTAAATGACTGATTTGATAGGTATGCTAACTACCCTCGTTTTATCATTACACAATGTACACATGTACTGAAAAATCACATTGCCCCCCATAAATGTGTATGCTTATTATATGTCAATTTAAAATGATTTTTTATTTTTAGTGCATTATAGTTATGTGCAATAGTGGGGTTCATTTCGACATGTTCATAAATGCATCTAACATAATTTTCCATTCCAACCCACAGTACTACCTCCTCCTGCCTTCCCTCCCCCATCCATTTCCTCTACTCTATTGATCTCCCTTCTGTTTATTTTTTATTCATTTATTTATTGGTGTATTATTTTATGCATAAAATTGGAATGCATTGTGGTATATTCAGACTTGTATGATTTCATTCCCCAGTTCTTCCCCTTTCTCTCCTCTCCTGACTCCTGGCTGGTGTCCTACTTCTACTGTACTGATCTTCCTTCTATTCTCCAAGATCCCCTTTTATTACTCTTTTATTCTTTTTAGCTTACACATATGAGAGAAAACATTTGGCCTTGACTTTCTGAGTCTGATTTATTTCACTTAGCATGATGCTCTCCAACTCCATCCATTTACCAGCAAATCACATATTTTCAATCTTTTTTATGATTGAGTAGAACTCCACTGTATATATGTACATTTTCATTACACATTTATCTATTTATGGGTACCTAGATTGGTTCCATAACTTGGCTCTTGTGAATTGTGCTGCATTAAATATCAACATGCCTGTTTCACTATAATATGATAATTTTAGTTCTTTTGGATAAATAGCAAAGAGTGGGATAGCTGGGTCATATGGTGGTTCCGTACCTAGTCTTTTTTTTTTTTTTTGCTTTTATTAATTCATTATAATTGTACTTAATATTTGGGTTCATTTTGATATGATCTTACATTCATGGAATTTAGTTTACTACATTTCCATCCTTGGTTTCCCAATTTCCCCTCCCCTTTTTCCCTTTCCTCTACTCTACTGTTCTATCTTTCACTCATTTATTTATTTTTAATTGGTGTTTTATAGATATACCTAAAGATGAAATTCATTGAGGTATATTTAGATATGCACAATAGCATAATTTTGTCAAATCCATTGCACATTTCCTTCCTTTTCCATCTCTTTCAATTCTCCTTCAATCTTCTTCTTGTTCCCCGACCTTCCCTCTATCTTTATGGTATCTGAATGCCACTTTGCTCTAGCTTCTACCTATGAGATAGAGTATTTGACCCTTGATTTTCTGAGTCTAGCTTACTTCACTTAGCATAATTTAGTTCTCCAGTTCCATCCATTTACCAGAAAATGCCACAGTTCCATTCTTTTTTGTGGCTGAGTAAAACTCCATTGTGCATTTCTTAATCTATTCATCTCTTCAGGAACACCTGGGCTGTTCAATATCTTGGCTATTATGAGTTGTGCTGTTATAAACATTGATGTGACCTTATCACTATAGTATGCTGATTTTAGCTATGGATATCCAGTTTTCTCAGCACCATTTGTTTTTGTTTGTTTGTTTGTTTGTTTGTTTCTTATTAGAAGTATATAGAAATACAGTTGAAGGGAAAACATTATCAAAACATTAGCAATCAATGGATATAAACTTTGTTATCCAGGTGAAAAGCCAAAACATGGATAACCACCTTGGGTTTCACCTGTTGCAGTTTCCCCCAGAAGAACTCATGTGTTAAATGGGTAGCTCGTGGAGGAATGACATCAGCTTCTGGGAAGGTTCCCCCATCTTCCCAATCTCCAGACTCCTATGAGTTCTTTATATACCCTCCCCCCTCCCCATCCCCCTCCCTA
>PVKS010036953.1:0-18973 GCA_004027875.1 Aplodontia rufa
GTCTGCATTTGTAGGGTCAGGTTCACTGGCTTACATATCCAGGCAGTTCTTGGTTCTTTCAAGTCCTGTGCCTGTAATTTTCACTAGTAATGTGCTGATCTGTGGCTTTGACTCCTCAGCATTTTTAACACTCCTTTGCTTATTGTGATTTCCTCATGAACTAAAATATTTTAAAGCTATCAGTTCAAGATAATGTTTCTCACAACTTACTGCCTTGTTTTATATGTTTTAAGAAAATGTAGTATAATATTATACTCTAGTATATACTCTAATATATACTCTAGTATGATCCTTCAAATTACAAAAATACTGTGTTATAAAATGTACCTGTTGAACTGAATTTCAATTCTTATGATTTACTCTTTATCCCAACTCCCTAATTGCAAGATGACACTGTTTTCAGCTTTGCTTGTATTATTCTCTACCTTTATTTATATAGTAATAATCATGGTTTTTTTTTTCTATGTTAGGATGGCTTGACCTCTTGGAGTGTCCCTGTCAAGCTAGTTAATTCCCAGAGATAATAGATAGCTCTCACACACATGCTGTTGTTGAACAAACCTACCCATCCATAGCTTATATCCCCATCTACCCCCTTTATCAAATTCTTTAACCAAACCAATATTCTTGCCTTAAATCACCGCAGGGCCTGTTACAGGACAGTTAGTGACCACCCCCATGGCCTAGAGCACATTGAAATTATTCAAACCATCAATCCTAAGCCTACTCAGTGCACCTACCCTGCCTCACTCATTCCTTCCCGTGTAAACCCCAATAAAAGTCCCCTGGTTTCCCGCTGCACTTCTATCTCCTGTCCAATTGTGAAGCTTCTGCATGTGTTGCCTTCCCCTTTGTGGTGTGGATGCCCATTTCCCTTGGGAACTGTAACAAACTGTCTTTTCAAGGGCAGCTTCATCTGTTGACCTTAGAGAGGGACAATGAGAGGGAGAAAGAGAAACAATTTTATTTAGTTTTTCATGTGGCTTTATTGCTCCAACCCTTCATAATGTAGGTGCTGGGGTTTGAACCTGTGTCCTCCCGCATGCCAGGCAAGTGCTATAACTACTCAGCCACTGCTCCAGCCCCCTAAGTGGATTTTTAAAACAACTAGATTTTGAGTTCAAAGTTTTATTGTAAATTATTTACCTCCTATTGTCTGCTCTACATATCTATGAAATGCTTGTCATAAATTTTCATCTTGGATTCCAAAGTACCCTATTATTTAATTATCTCTTCTATGAGGTGAAAATTTAGACTGAAAATCAGATTTACAATAAGTCACACTCCCCCACCCTATGAAACCACAAATTAATAATTGTAAACTATTCCCTATTTCCCAGACTAAGATAAAATATTAGTCCCCCGGTGTTTTGTCTGACAAGGAACCTGGCATAAGAGCTGTTAACTAATAAAGATGCTTCTATTTTTGAATTCTGTATCATTCTGCACATTAAAAAAATTGAGACAATAATAATTATACAGATATTGGGGGTACAGTGTGGTAACCTGACACATGTGTGTGGGTTTTTCTTTCTTTAAAGAGAGAGGGACAGTGAGAGAGAGAAAGAATCAATCTTATTTAGTTTTTCCTGTGACTTTTGTTGCTTCAACACTTCATTGTGCACATGGTGCTGGGGTTCAAACCTGCATCCTCATGCATGCCTGGCAAGTGCCCTAACCGCCGAGTCACCACTCTGGCCCCTGTATGTAGCTTGGTCTTTTAATGATCAAAATAAGGTAATTAGCATTTCCATCCCCATAAAGATTTATCAGTTCTTTTCCTTGGGAGAATTTAAATCCCTTTCTTCTAGTGCTTCATGAAATATGCATAAATTGAAGCAAACTGTAGTTACCCTCCTGTGCTCTAGAACACTGGAGTTTATTCCTCCTATGGAGCAGTATTTTGCTACCCACTATCCAGCCTTTTTCTGTTCTTTCTCCTCCCCACATTTCCTAACCTCCAGTGGCCACTAATCTACCTTCCTCTTCTATGAAGTCAATGTTTTTAGGTTCCATGTATGAGTGAGAGGGTACAGTATTTATTTATCTTTTGGGGCCTGGCTTATTTCACTTAGCATAATATCCTCCAGTTTCATCCACTCTACTGCAAAAAATTCCTTCTTTTGTGGCTGCATAAAATTCCCTTGTGCATATATGCCACAGTTGCTTTATCCATTCACACCCTGTGGACACCTTTGTTGAGTCCATCTTCTGACTAGTGTGGGTAGTATGCACAACACTTTACATTCAAGACATCTTTAATTATGACTATGATTTAAATATTTGGGCTTTATATTTTGGACATTAGTTAATGATTTTATTAGGACAATCTCATTGAAATTGCCCACAAAAGAAAATATTTTCCCTCCTGTATTTTCTTTTTCTATAAAACGATGCCATTGAAGTAACTGATGGTTAAATTTAACAATTTATAAAGGAAGTTTTGTTTATGGCTACATAGAGCAATAACTTGTTATTCCACAAGAGGACAGGTTTTGCCCAAGTAAATTAAACCTGGCTCTGGTGATGATGGATACTTTCTAGAATGGGGGGGGGATCCCATTTCAATATAGAAATAAAAAATAAAACTGGCTACAGCAGTGGCTCAGTGGTTAAAGCACTTGCCTGGCATGCAGGAGAATCTGTGTTCAAACCCCTGCATTCCACACACAACCGACTGTTGGAGAAACAATGGCCAGATGAAAAAAATAAATAAAATTGATTTTAAAAAAAAAGGAATAAGAGGACCCAATTTATCAATTTAAACTTTTGTGTTTACATTATCTGTGACTTAAATTTGAAAAGAACATTTTATTTCACTTTTATTTTAGGCAATAAAAATCTATCTTAGAATTTGTGCTCATTTTCATTAGTTTTTCTTTTCACATGACATGGATGCTTTTGCCATTTTACAGTTGTTCCATCAAATACTTGCACTTCCCACAGTTTTTCGCTCTGTAGTCTTCCTGTCTCCTGGTTCTGTATAAAGTTCCTTCAACTCTTCATTATATCTATGCTGTCCACTGGGGAGTCCACCTCGTGGTGGTGGGCTTGATTCCTACAGTACAATCAAGGGAAACTGTCACAATGTCCAGATGTCCACAATGCCCCTGATGTCCTGCAAATGAAGGAGGAGGATGTCCTCTAGTTCCTTGCTGCAGGAACCTACTTCTGTGGCACCAGCCTTTCTTTCCTGTTGGAATACTATATCAATCAAAGGAGAAGCAGTAGCATCCCCATCACAACACTGAGGGGACCAGGGAGGAGTTCCTGCTGCCAGCTTGTGCTGTTGTTGCCGCTGAAAACCCTGCTGATGTCAGTGTCACAGTCTCTAGGAAAACTGTGCAGTGGGCTGTGCTGAAGTTCACCACTGCCCCTGGAGCCACTACTATTGCTGGCTGCTTCACACCTGGAACTTCATTGGGCAGATCCAGGCTGACTTCCAAGAGTTGTGTCTTCTGGTGACTGACCCAGGGCTGCCCAGCAGCCTGTCACAGAGGCATCTCATGTCAACCTGCTAGACACTTAAGCAAAATGGAAATAAGGTCATGGAAAACAAACACCAGTTTAAAAAAAAAAAAGGTTCCAGGTAGGTGTTTCCTTCCTTCCTATATAACTGTCTGTAAGTTTTCCAGAATTGTGCAGCTGCAAATCCCCTCAAGTGGTTACTTCTTCACAGGGGGCACCAACTGCAGCAGCAAAGGTTTGCCATAGCAGCAGCAGGAAGACAAACTCATGGAGGTGTCTAAACCATGAGTGAGCCAAGATTGTGAGCCTGGCTTCTCATCTTTTTATTATCAGCAGAGAGCAATCCTACATGCCCGCAAGCAGGAACTCTGTTTTTATCAGTGCAATATGCTATATTTTTTAGCTAATCAACTGTCTCTCTGGGACAATGTTCTTAACTCCCTGAGAGGTTCTGTTCACAGATTTTAGACAATTAGCTGTTGTGTGTAGCAACTTAGATCAGCGGTTGCTGTGTGCAGCAAGTTCCGTCACCTGATGTATCCCAACTTCACTGTGTGCTGCTCTTTACAAATTGGAGTCACTCATAGCAAATGATTTGCTATTTGCTTCGTTGTGACTCCAACAGATGTGACTTATGCTGATAACTTGAATTATTAGGTATTTTAAAAGGTGACCTCTTCACATTTTTTTCTTCTGCCTTCTAAAGTAATTGTCACCAACCAGGTGTGGTGGCATGTGCCTGTAATCCCAGTGATTTGGAAGTTGGAGGCAGATTTGCAAGTTTGAGGACAGTCTCAGTAATTTAGTGATGGTGCAAGCAACTTAGTGAGGTGTCTCAAAATAAAAAAACAAAAAGGGCTGGAGATATGGCTCGGTGTCGAGAATTCAATCCTAGTACAAAAAAGAAATTGTCACTGTGGGTCCGAATCATATCACCAAAGGTGATGATATCAAAAGAGTATTTGACTAACTATTATTAAATGGGCTCTAGGATGGAAAGATAAATTCAGATTTAAAGGAAAGAGATGTGGTGACATGAAGTATGCGGAAGTTTTTGCTGATAGTGAATGTCTACATAGATATGATTTGGATTTTCTAAACTTACTTTTATCTTTTCTGAAGACAAAGTGTCTCATGAATATTAATGATCTTTTCATGTTTCCAATTCTTAAGGTTCACCCTGTGATCCCACCTTTATCCTGGGCTGTGCTCCCTGCAATGTGATCTGCTCCATTATTTTCCACAAACGTTTTGATTATAAAGATCAGATTTTTCTTAACTTGATGGAAAAATTCAACGAAAACCTCAGACTTATGAGCTCCCCATGGGTCCAGGTGAGATCTAGAGCTTCCCTTCCTGAGGAAATGTTAATATTCTTTTCTCTGACAAGTCTACAATTCCAGGAGTGAACTGTGAAGTAAATGTACCTGGACATTTTGTATATTCTTATGTGGCAACCCTGGAAATCATGTTTCCCCTTAACTTGAGTGTTTTAATTCTTTTTAATTGACCTACTATTTTTTTTCTTTTTTGTTGTTTATTTACTTTTTGTGTTCCATAGACTGTAGGTATTTAGTGGCTTATCTAAATACTTTGAAAAATATCTCTTTTCTTTGTCCTGTTATCTCAGAAGTCTCTATTTCTTTAGTTTAGTTCAGCTAGATTCCGGAACTGGGAATTGAATTCAGAACTTCATGCTGAGTGCTGTACCATTGAGCTGCATCCCTAGTCTTTTACATTTTGTTTTGTGACAGGCTCTCACTAATTGGAAAAATTTCTGCCTCAGCATACTCATTGTAGGCTTGCACCTCCATGCCAGGCTAGGTTAGGCTAGTTTTGATGGAGGTTTCCTTGGCTTTGAAGAGAAGATGGGGGTGGGGGAGAGGATGAAAGGAAGCAAAGAAATAGAGAAAGGAGGGAGGAGGAATTTCCTCCAGGTGGATTCTGTGCCAGGCACCCCCTATTATAGATTGCCCTGGTTCTTAAGCTGTCTAGAAGTCAGCACAGGTGAAAACTTGAGGTCTTTTCAGGTCTTTTCTTACCTTGTGTCCCGCCCTGACCCTGTCTGTAAGTTGTTTAAATTTATTAGAATGTGTGTTGCTTTTGAATGTCTTTAGTTTTCTCTCCCGTGCTTTCCTTCCCAGAGTTTTGTGCCTTAATGGTATATGCGTTTGCTTTGGCTGACTCAGGGTTGCTTAGTGGCATTGTTAGATTTTTTAAAAAATCATTTTCCTGGTAGGGCATTGTGAGGTTTTTTTGTATTATTCGCTGCTTTTCCACCCCTATGACATTTGACTTAGATGAAACAGACACAAATGCTTTGCCTCTGTCCTTCAGGTAGTCCTGAGACCGGTTAGAACAGAGAAACGCAATCTCTGTTCTTCTGGAACAAAAGCCAGGGTCCTACCCAGCAACAGGGCTGCCCTTGTTAAGGCCACTGCAAGCCAAGGAGGCAGGTGAGACGGGGCAGAAGCAGTGCCACAGAGCTTTCCTCCTGGATTTTAGCTTTTATTTTTTTTCTTTTCCTGGGAGAGAGAGGAACAGTGAGAGAGAAAGGGAGTTAATTTTCTTTAGTCTCTCATTTGGTTTTTGTTGCTCTGACACTTAGCTGTGTATGTAGTGCTGGGTTCAAACCCGGGTCCTTGCGCCTGCCAGGCAAGCACTGTAACTGCTGAGTCACTGCCCCAGACCCTCTGCTTTCCCTTTGCTGTTATAAACATTGACTATTTTCCAAATTCTCAAGAAGTCTATTTCGGCAGTTTTCTGTGACTTTTTGAAGGTTTTGTGGAGGGATGGGCTGACTGTGCCTTCTGCGAAGCAAATGTTCAGACCTACAGCCCTGTCCAGAGCTTAGTATCATGGTGCGAACATCAAATAAAATAATAATAATAAAATAAAATAAATAAAATAGATGAGCCCTTCATTTTACAAAGAAGACAAACGCTTGAGTCTAGGGGTGGAATTCAAGCTCAGAGTCCAGTGGTTTTTCCACCAAACCAAGCTCTCAGTGTCCTCCAGGGCTCCTGCTGAAGACCTTCCCTTACCCAGAGGCCTGTCTGCCAATCCACACTAGAGTTCTTCATCACATTACTTGGCAGAAATACTCCAATTTAGGATACTGAGGATGGAGAACATTGGAGCACAGCTACTGCCAGGAACCTCTGAGCAGTGGGGTGTTTGCTGCTTCAGCCGGGATCCCAGATGAGAAGGTGACCAGGTCAAGATGACAGAAGGATTGGGTTTTGGAGTAAATGAACCATAAGCAAGAATCACAATGTCACCCCCTGTTGAGCTGTGGGTCCTGCACTCTGCCTCAAAGATAATGGCCTGGTTTTGTAGGAGCAATTTAACCACTCATGTGCACAAGTACTTGTCCATAAAATGCTGTGTTGGTTTTCATGGTGTCTTTGCACCCCTCCCAGTTACAAAATCCTAATCTATTCCTGAGGCTTATTGCTGGTACTAGAAAGCAGGGAGTTGCTGTGTGCTGTGTATCAGGTTTCCCAGACATCCTTAACCTCTGTCCTCACCCATGACCTGTGAATCACAGCCATTCACACCATTCTATATTTTAAGGTTACAGGTAAAAATCAACATAGTGATGCTTTAATACTGCAAAAAAAATTTGTGTAAGTATGGATATTCTCATCATGTTTGAAACGTGTGGTCAGTTTACTCCCACCTCCCTGTCATCAGGGGGATTCCTTTACATGTGCAGTCACTTACTGCTCAAGTTGGAGACTCTTTTTTGTTCACTCCAACTTTTAACCAGGCTTAACTTGGACTATGACATTTATAAGTCTTCATTACATGGTTTTAATTTAATAAATGACTTAAATCTTTAAGGTCTGCAATGCTTTCCCTGCTATCATTGATTATCTCCCAGGGAGTCATAACAAAATTATTAAAAATTTTGCTGATGTAAAAAGTTATGTTTTGGAGAAAGTAAAAGAGCACCAAGAATCCTTGGATGTCAACAACCCTCGGGACTTCATTGATTGCTTCCTGATCAAAATGGAACAGGTAGAGTGTCATTTGCTTGCATTTTGTGGTTCATTGATAATTTCTGTACTTATTGGGGATGTAAGTGGTCAGGCAAGAAATATTTGATAAGTACTTATTTACCTGTTGAGTATGTACACAGACCTGGGCTAAACATCATGAAGAAGGAAAAGTGAATTGTTAAATAATTAGAGTACATGGACAATGATTTTACACACTGATAATCTGTTTGAGGAAAGACAGAATGTCCATCTTAGGTGAGATGGCAATACAAATCTGTTGGAAAATACAAAATATCAAGCCATAAAATAAAAGTGGACAGGGACATATCATACACTATATGGGAGAATGAAAAGGAAGGGTTCAGTCTAGATGAGCATTTTAGCCAGTTTTTTATCACTGTGACCAGAAGACCAAGAACAATGTCAGAGGAAGAAAGGTTGATTTGAGGTTTTAGAGGCCTCAGTCCATAGGCAGCTGACTCCATTGCTCTGGGTCTGAAGTGAGGCCAGGTGTGCCCAAAGGCACACCCCCTCCCCACAAGTGAGCTGCCTTCTCCAGCCACACTCTACTGCCTGCATTTACTATCCAGTTAATCCACATCAGTGGATTAAGCCACTGGTGAGGTCATACCTCTCATAACCTAATCATTTCACCTCTGAATCTTCTTCCATTACCTCACACATGAATTTTTTTGGAGAAACCACATATGCAAACTACAATGGTGGGCTTCCTACATTTGCTGATGCTTGTTTTAGATCTTCCAGTATTTGCAGTGAGAAACATGGGAAGGAATTTCAGATGGATAGAGTGGTATAATGAGAAGTCTGATGTGTGTGGTGGCTGAGATGGAGGAGAGAAGCCTTAACTGTCACCAGAAATAAATCTGGACAGATTAAAAAGTGAAGGGAATTATTAAATTTACTGCAAATTTGATTAGTGGCATGGAGAGCTTTGATTTGATCAGGATTGTTCAAGCTGAAATAACAACATAATGCAAAGAAAATTATCCTGGTATTCACACTTCTTTCTATGGTCTGGAGGGACTGCTATCAGTCTAATCCCTCCACTCCCAGAGATGGTAAATTTAGAGGAACTTTGAGATAGGGTGTTATAATTGTGGTCCGAACCTGTCTCTCCTCTGTGTGTTGGGGATTCATACTAGATTTTATTGAACAGTGTTTGGAGGGCAATAGTTTTTCCTACCTGTTAGGTGTAGATTATTTATAAGTTACTTAGTGTGTAGGGATCACTGCACTTAAGATTCTGAGTTTGTCTCACAGGTAATTGGTACAGAAATAGAAGTTTCTTTAGTTCATCCATGGGTAGTGGGAGAATCAGGAGCCTTTTGTTCTGCAGTATTATGGAATTGCAAACTCTTATTTTCTGGCTTACAACATTTTTCAAGATTTGGCTCTAATACAAGCATTTCTATTAGTTTAAATTGTGTTTATACAAATAAAAGAAAACCCAGTTTAATAATGGCTTAACAAAACAGTGTGTTTATTTAATCTCACATATAAGGAGTCTCTTGTTGGTTACTCTAGGACCAGTGCAGTATCCCTGAACCATTATGGACTCAGGAGCTTGTCATTTTTTTTTTATTACATTTTATGTTTGAGCTGCCTTCCCCTGCTCCTCTCCCTCCTTGTTTGTGGTTCTGTATTCTCTTTTGTACTATGTGATTATTGCAGTTTTAATACTACAGACTCTCCACTGTCTAAGTTTTCTTTACTTTGGAACAATCTGAGTTATTTTGGATTCATTATAATTAAATATGCTGGAAAGCTGTAATATAACAAAATAATCATGTAATTCCAGGAAAAGGACAATAAAGAGTCTGAATTTACCATTGAAAATTTGATAACCACTGTGTCTGATGTGTTTGGAGCGGGAACAGAGACAACAAGCACCACTATGAGATATGCACTTCTGCTCCTGCTGAAGCACCCAGAGGTCACAGGTATGACCTCGACAGTGAGCAGGGTGATTTTCAGGAGATGTGAAGACAACTGCTCGAGTCCTCCATCTTGGGTCACTGTGAGAAGCTCCAGTATTGAAATTTCTGTGCCACTAGATATAATTTGTGTAAACATGATACAATCACAAAAATGAGATAGATTATTATAGTAGGAGTGATTGAGGGAAGGTGTGGGCAGAAGCACACACATCAAAGCTCTAGAGTACTCTGTGTATAGTGCCTGTCTGCATCTCATGAGATGAGATGTCAGCCACACAGGCATCATGAATTGGCCAAATCTTGTACACTGGTTTTCTGAATAACACACCCCGTTCAATGGTGGGTATGTGATAGTATTTTTTTTCTTTCCCATAACAACATACCTGACGCTATATATTTTATAAAGAAAGGAGATTTATTGGTTTGCCATTTGGGAATTTCAAGACCATGACAATGACATCTGCTCAGCTTTAGTGAAAGTCTCATGGTGGGTGGCATCACAGTTTGTGATCACATATGAGGGTGGTGAGTGATACATGCGGAAGAGAGATTCAGGGTAAATTCTAGGCTTTCTTATAACATTTCTTATAATATTTCTGTTGGGAGGCAATTCACCATGTGAGATCACCTTAATACCTCCTTAGGGTGGAACCCCTATGACCTAATTACTTCTCATCAGACCCCACCTCTTAAAGGTTTTACTACCTCTTCTTCGTACATTGGAGACAAAGCTCTAGCATGATATTTTTGTGAGAAACACTAACACCATATCAAAAGCATATTAGTGTATCTTTACAAATCTTTCCTTAGTCAAAAAATATAGTATTCTGAGGCGGGAGTGATTTCTCAGTGGTTAAGGAGCTTGCCTGACATGCGTGAGGACACGGGATCAAAACTCAGCACCACATACACAGTGAAGTGTCAGAGCAATGAAAGCAACATGAAAAACTAAATAAAATTGATTCACTCTCTCTTACTATCCCTCTCTCTCTTTAAAAAAAAATAAGAAAGAGGGCTGGAGCAGTGGCTCAGCAGTTACGGTGCTTGCCCAGCATGTGCAAGTACGTGAGTTCAAACTCCAGCACCGTGTACACAGTGAAGTCTTGGAGCAACAAGGCCACATGAAAAACTAAATAAAAAATTGTTTCTCTCTTTCTCTCACACTGTTCGTCTCTCCTTTAAAAAAACACAAAAAAAGTAAATATAGTATTCTAATGCTGGTGAAGGGAAGACAGAAACTTTATTGAAACAGCAGATATTCTAGAACTATGATGGATAGCTTCAGAAAATTTCAGGAGATGTGCACAAGGAATTATACTATTCTAGAATTCTGAATAGTATAATAAGTGAATGGTATTTGTCAACATAAGAATTTTTCTGGGGCTGGAGTGGTGGCCTGGCCATTACGGCGCTAGTCTAGCATGCACTAGTACACAGGTTCAAACCCCAGCACCATGTACACAAGGAAATGTCTGAACAACAAAAGCCATGTGAAAAACTAAATAAAATTGATTCTGTCTTTCTTTCTCTCTCTCTCTCTCTCATTGTCCCTCTATCTTTAAAAAAAAGAAATTTTATTTTAAAAAACACTTAAATTTTTAAAAATATTTATTTGCCTTTAAAAGATTCTGGTTCTGCATAGTAGATTGGCCACACCCCATTGAGACAGAGTCTCAATGAGATGATGATAAGTTAATTACAAATGAAAATTCTACTCCTGGTGAAGTTAGAAAAGTACAGGAAACAGCCAACTAGTCTTCAGCAAATTTTAGAAACACAAGATGATACCCTTTGGTAGGAGACTGAGGTGTAACATAAATGTCTCAAGAAGAATATTTTTTGTGTATATAGGCCAATTTGGGTCCCTAAAACTCCCATAGTGCTCAGTATTTGGAAGAGTCAAATGCTCTGATAAAGTTACCTGATAAAGGTAACTTTCTCCCAGAACAAATGGAGGCTAACTCTGTAGAGAAAATGGAACCTTAGAGGTTCAGCAGTCAGGGACATAGAAAGAGACAGGAAAGAATGAATGAAGTGCAGGATTGAAAAGAAGGGTTAAGTAAGAATTCACTCATATTCCAAAGCCCTTAGGTCTTTTTCTATTTTGTTTCTGAAGTTCAGCCACCAGATATAAGCTCCTGAGAAAAGGTAGCACCAGTGGAAAGACCTCTATTTTTTTTTCCCTGTTCTCTCTCTTTTTTCTTTCCATCAACAAAGAAAATTCTCACTGAATGTTCAGAAAAGGGAATGAAGTGAAAATATTACCATTGTAATTTCAGAACAATTGGTTTAAGGGAGGAAATTACCAATACTTTCGGTGATAAATCAAGTCATATATAAAGAATAAGAATCAGAATGCCATTAAAATTGTCGAGAGCAGCTATTGTCTTCTGTATTCATAGACAAAGAATATTTTCAGATAGAAGTTGGTGAAATAATTTACTTTCTAGTTTTTTTCACTCTGATGACTCTTTCCTTTTTCTTTTTGGTGGGGGAAACTGGGAATTGAACCTGGGGTGCTTCACCACTGAGCAACATTCCCAGCCCTTATTTTTTCTTTTGAGATTTTTGAGACAGGGTCTCACCAAGTTGCTTAGGACCTTGCTAAAGTTGTTGAGACTGGCTTTGAACTTGCGATCCTCCTGCCTCAGCTTCCTGAGCAGTTTGGATTACAGGAATGGACCACAATGACCAGCGATTATTTCCTTTCCTATGTAGAATTTTTTAATTTAATGTAATTTCATTTGTCTATTTTTTGCTTTTTTCCCCCTTTTTTGGTTTTTTCCAAAAAATCCTTGTCCATTCTGATGTTCTAAAACAGTTCCCTTCTATTTTTCTTCTAGTAGTTTCATGGTTTCAGGTCTTATGTTTAAGTTGTTTTGTTTTGTTTTTAATTTAAAGAAAGGGACAGTAAGAGAAAGAGAGTAACGGTGTCAAATTTATACAGTTTTTCATGTTGCTTTCGTTGCTCCAACACTTCATTGTGTACGTGGTCCTGAAGTTCATACCCTCATCCTCGTGCATGCCAGGCAAAAGTGGTAACCACTGAGCCACTGCGACAGCCCCTTTATTTAAGTCTTTAATCCACTCTGTGTTGAATTTCGTAAATGATGAGAGCTAGCTAGAATGAGGTCTAGTTTCATTCTGCAGTATGTGGATACCCTATTTTCAATTATTGAGTGGACTGTCTTTTCTCTAACAATTGTTCTTAGCACCTCGGTCAAAAATCAATTGACTGTAGATGTCTAAGTTTACCTCTAAGATATCTGTACTGTTCTGTATGTCTTCCATGCTATTAGTTACTTCAATCTTATGTATGTTGAATTCAGGTAGCGTAATACTTCTTCCTTCCTTTTTCTTTTTGCTTAAGATGATTTTGGTTGTTCAGGAATTTTTTGCTTTTGTTGTTTGAGATTTCATACAAATTTTAGGCTTGTTTTTTCTAGTTTCTATGAAGACTGCTACTGGTATTTTCATAGGGATCACACTGAATCTCTAGGTTGCTATGGGTACTGTTTAAAATACTGATTCTTACAATCCATGAACACAGGATGTCTGTCCATTTTTTTGTGTCCTCTCCAATTCTTTTCATCAATATCTTATTGTTTTCATTGTAGAGATCTTTCACCTCTTTGGTTAAATTTATATTTACCTTTTTTTTGAAGCTATTGTAAATGGTATTTCTTTCTAGAATTCTGGTTCAAATAATTTGCTATTGGCATATAGCAGCACTACTGAACTTTTGTGTTTTGAATCTTACATTCTTGCTTAATTCATTTTTCGTGTGTGTGTGTGTGTATGTGTGTGTGTGTGTACAGAATCTTTGGGAGTTTTCTGTGAATGAGATCATGTCACCTGCCAACACTGGCAATTTGACCTTCTTTTTCCAAATTGTATGCCCTTTATTTCTTTTTTTTTTTTTTTTGTCTTAATAATCTGGAGAGGACTCCTAGTGCTACATTAAAGAAAAATGATTAATGTGAGTATCCTTGTCTTGTTCCAGATCTTAGAAACATTCTTTTCCCCATTTTGTATAATGAATTATAATTAAGATGATTGTATGCTGTTTGTCCTTCATTCTGCTGATATGGTATTATGTTTATTGATTTGCAAATATCAAATCATATTTGCCTTTCTGGGATGAATCCCTCTTGATCATAGTGAATAATTTTTAAATCTATTTTGGATTCTATTTGCTGTATGTTGCCAAGGAATTTCCTATCTATGTTCATCAAAGGTATTTGCCTGTAGTTTTCTTCTTTGTGTACACTTGTCTGATTTTGGTATCAGAGTAATGCTGGCCTTATAGAAGCTGCTTGGAAGAATTTCCTCCTCTTCAATCTTTGGAATAAATAAATAATCATTGAACATCTATCTATTCTAAGTGTTGGTAGAACTCAGAAGGGAAACCATCGAGACCTGGGCTGGGATTACAGGTGTTCAGCGCCCGTGCTGGGCTTTATATTCTCTCTCTCTCTCTCTCTCTCTCTGTCTCTCTCTCTCTTTTGTTAGTCTAACTAAGAGTTTGGAAAGTTTTTCTTATTGAAGAACCAGCCATTTGTTTCATTGATCTGTTGTATTTTTATGTCTCTAGTTCATTTATTTCTTCTCTTATTTTTATTATTTCTTTCCTTTCACAAATTTGGGGTTTTGTTTGCTCTTGTTTCTCTAGTTCCTTGAGATATGAAATTAGGCTGCTTATTTGAGATCTTTCTGCTTTTTCTAAAAAGTTATTGGTGCATTATAATTATACAAAATAGATTCATTATTCCATATTTGTCTGGGCATATAATTTGCTCAATCTCATTCCACAGTATCTTTTATTTCCCTCCAGTCTTCCCTCCCCTCTCCTTTTCCCCTGATTTGCTTGTTTCCATTCTATGCCTTTTTTTTTTTTTTTTGTATTTTGGTACTAGGGATTGAACCCAGAGTCACTTTAAAACTGAGCTACATCCTCAGTCCACTTTATTTTTTAAATTTTATTTTTTATTTTTGAGAAAATATCTTGCTAAGTGGCTGAGGCTGGTCTCAAGCTTATGATCCTTCTAACTCGCCTCCTGAGTTGCTGGGATTACAGGTATGCACCACCATGCCCAGTTTCCCTTCTATTTATTTCTGCTTTTTTGAGGTAGGTATTGCTTGCTAAAGCCTCCCTCTTACTAATCCATTTGCTGTGCTGCTTAGGTTCTGGTATGCTGTGTTTTGATTTCATTTGTTTGAAGAAATTTTTCACTTTCCTTTTCATTTCATCCTAGACCCATTGATTATTTAAGTAAGTTATTTAATTCTCATTTATTTGTGTAGTTTTGAAAGATTTTCTTGTTACTGATTTCTAGTTTGTCACATTGTTGTTGGGAAAAAATAATCAATATGATGTCAATTTTCTTTCTTTTTCATTATTATTTTTTCTTTTTTTTTTAAGTGCCAGGACTCATACACAGGCTAAGCCTCTAAAATAGAGCTACATCCCCAGCCCATAATTTCATTTTTTAAAAATGTGTTCAAAGTTATTTTATGACCCATCATACCATCTATCCTGGTTAACGTACCATATGAAAGAATATGTTTTCTGCATCTGTTGAATAACTTGTCTGTAGATGTCTGTTAGGTCCATTTGGTTTAGGGTGCAATTTAACTCTGCTGTTTTTTTGTTGACTTTCTGTCTAAATGATCTGAATATTGCTGAATCTGGAATGCCAAAGTCCTCTGCTAGTATTGTATTGCTGACTCTCTCTTTCTTGTTAGTTCTATTAGTATTTGTATTGTGTAATTTGATGTTTGATTTGATGTTTGGTGTTTTGATATTAGATGCATAAATATTTAGAACTGTTGTTTCCTTTTGCTAAATTGACCCCTTTATTATTATTATTATTATCATTATCATTATCATTATGGATGTCTTTCCTTATCTGTTTGTAGTTTTTTCTTTTCTTTGGTTCTGGAGATTATGTGCTAGTGGGTAGGTAAATGTTGTACCACTGATCTATATTCCCAAACCTTTTAATTTTGAGATAGGGTTTAGCTAAGATGCCCAGACTGCCTTAAACTTGCAATCCTACTGCTTTAGTTTCCCAAGTACCGGGTTTAGATTTTTTATTTGAAGTCTATTTTCTGATTAACTGCAGCTACTCTGACTTTCTTTCAGGTTCCATTTACGTGGAATATGTTAGTATGTCTCTTTAACTCTATTTGTACCCTTGAGATGTAATTAGTAGTTAGTTTCTTGCAAGCAACATATAGTATGGTCCCATTTTTATTGTTGTTGTTGTTGTTTAATTAGTCACTTTCTGTCTTTTAAATGGAGAACTTTATCCATTTACATTTAAGACAATTACCAATATGTAAGGATTTAGTAAATACATTTTAATTTTTTTTCAAATTTTATTTTCCGTCCTTTCTTCCCCATCCCTTATAGTCTCATTCATGGTTCAGTGATTTCCATGTTTATTAGTTTTGGTTTGTCTAGCATGCTGTTTTTTGCTTTGTGGTGTTGTCATGAGGCTTATAAAAATATTTTTATATAACAAGCTATTTTGAAATGAAAGCAACTTAATGTAATCACAAAGGAAAGAAGTGAACAAAAAGTAAACAGAGAAAAATATACTAGTGAAAAACTGTACACTTGCACTTCATTCCTCCTTCTATTTGAAATTTTTGATGTCCCATTTTCTACCTTTCTGTTTTTACTTTCTTGTAAAGATGCTAGAGGATTCATTATCTAAATATCTAAAATCAAGAAATAGGGTTCAGTGATCGGGAAAACTCATATAGAATGATGGAAGGGTGGTGGGTATCAGGCACAGGAAATATCAACTTCAGGATAGACCAGGTGATAATGTAGTTATGGAGGGAGTTGCCAAGAGCAAAAGGAGCACAAGTGATTACTTGATGAATTTTTGGAAATTAAAAAATTATTTCTAGGGGGTTAGAATATATTTGCACATTTGTAACAATTCTAAAATGACATCTAAAGATTAGAAATTTAAATAGGTTCTTTTAAGTCCAAGAATATACAAAAGATGAAGCATAATTTTAGTTGTTTTACCTATAAACAATATATATGAGGTCATATTGATATAAGAAGTTGATATTGATATAATAAAAATCAAAATATAAATACACAGGGAATGCTGAAAAGAAGTATGTATGTTTATCTGTGGGTATATGTCTTTATATGTTTTGTTTGAGGTGGTAAAGGATATGTAAGCCTACATCTGTCTTACTACGAAGCATCTGAAGACATTCAAAAGTAATACAGTCAAGGAATATAAACAGTCATTATTTAGAGATGTTAACGTAAATTGCAGAAGAAACTTATAGAATGTTTAAAAATGAGTACTTTGACATATGTGAGGATGATAAAAAATATCATTGCAAGTTGCACATAGTCTTACACACAATACAAACCCATATGTACATAGATCTGTTAGTAGAATTCAATTTTTAAAATACCTTACTCTTTCAATATGAAAATAATTCTTGTTTTTTCTGGAAGGACAGTAATTTCTTGATTTAATACACTAAATATTCCAATAACTCGAGTACTTTGTAATTTCTATTAGTATTGCTGTCCAATATGTTAATATGCAAGTGTTTACATATTTAATGCCTAGGTTGGAGAAGAGTTGTGTGTACTTATAACATTACAAATCTAGATGGACTTGTGGCCCTAAATGCTGTTGAGGCACCATTGTGCTTCATGTAATCCTGAATTATTATGATAGATATATCTTTTTTGTTTTTTTCATCAGTTCTTACTTTTGTCTTATCAGCTAAAGTCCAGAAAGAAATTGACCATGTGATTGGCAAACACCGCAGCCCTTGCATGCAAGACAGAAGCCGCATGCCCTACACAGATGCTGTTTTGCATGAGATCCAGAGATACATTGATCTCATCCCCACCAACCTGCCCCATTCAGTGACCTGTGATGTTAAATATAGAAACTACTTCATCCCTAAGGTAAGCTTGTTTCTCTAACCCAGGCCTCAATACTCTGGAAGTTTCCAAATTTAGGGTATGGTTCCAGTCCTCCACCAACAGTAGACGAGATAAGGGCAAAACTTGTATATGTGTCAGCTTTCTAAACTTGATGCTGTTCTCAGTTTGGGGTTATAAAGCTTTATAATGGGTCTTGATTTGTGTTTTTGAATTTTTTTCTGTTAATTTTGAGCCTAAACTTAGGTGTTCACATTTTATAATATGTATTGAATTTATCAGTTTCTCGGTTTCCCAAAACATGTTGTTGGCATTTTTATCAGGTGACATTAAACTTTTCAATCAAGTTGGAAAGCACGTTTTGACATGTTGAATCTTTCAGTTCATGGATATTATTGTGCTTCCAATTCATTTGGGCTTTCTTTAAATTTCTCAATATTATTTTATTTTCTAATGCCATGGCTTCCATGTCTACATTTTTCCTAAATAAATGATATTTTTCATGTCTATGGGACTTCAACTTTTCAAAGTACCTTCTTTATTTCTGTATTCGGTATATGGGGATATAATTTATATTCTGATGACCTTATATCTAGAAACCTTGCTGAATTCACTTATTATTGTTTGTACCTGGTTTAATATTTTTATTTGCTTTATTCTCTTATTCTTATACCTTTTTCCTCATGAATATTATATATATATATGTATATATATATATATATATATATATATATATAATCCCAAGATGCTAGGATTACAGGTGTGAGCCACCACACCCAGCAAACCCAGTAAATTTGAGGCTGAGGCTGAAGGATCACAAGTTCAAAGCCAGCTTTAGTAACTTAACAGGGCCCTGAGTAACATAACTAGACCTTGTCTCAAAACAAAAAATAAAGAACCAGGGATATGGCTCAGTGTTTAAGCATTCCTGGGTTCAATCCCTGGTACCAAAACCAAACCAAACATCAAAACCCCAAGGGCTAGGAGTGTAACTCAGTGGAAGTGTGCTTGCCTAGCACACATGCAGGCGTATGTTCAATCTCCAGCACTATATTAAAATACAGTAAAAATATCAAATTAAAAATAAATTTTAAAAACCCAGAAAAGCAATCTGAATAGACAATTCCCCGAAGAAGTTATACAAATGGCCAACTTTATGAAAAAATGCTCAATATTACTAATCATATAGCCTGTTCAACAAATGGTGTTGGACAAACTGGACTGCCATTTGTAGACAACTGAAGCTGGATCCTTATCTGTCACCCTGCAAAAAAATTAAATCAAAATGGATCAAAGACCTGGATATTAAGCCTACACTTTAAATTTATTAGAAAAAGAAGTCGGGTCAACACTACACCTTATAGGAGTCGGCCGCTTCTTCCTTAATAGAACTATGGCGCATGCTGTAAAATCAAAATTAAATGAATGGGATGCAATTAAACTAAAAAGCTTCTGCACAGCTAAAGATTTAGTTGAGAGCATCAACAGAGAACCCACAGAATGGGAGAAAATTTTTGCCTGCTACACCTCGGACAGAGGGCTAATATACAGAATATATAGGGAACTAAAGAAATTAAAATCCAAACGCAAAAAATCCAATCGATAAA